>JAVRKA010000083.1:0-182500 GCA_034508555.1 Venustoraphidia nigricollis
GTCGATAGGCATTTCAGATATAGGTGTCGATAGGCATTTCAGATATAGGTGTCGATAGGCATTTCAGATATAGGTGCCGATAGGCATTTAAGATATAGTTGCCGATTGGCATTTTAAAAATAGGTGCCGATAGGCATTTCAGATATAGAAGCCGATAGGCATTTCAAATATAGGTGCCGATAGGCATTCCAGATATGGTTGCCGATAGGCATTTCAAATATAGGTGCTGATAGGCATTTCAGATGTAGTTTCCGATAGGCATTTCAAAAATAGGTGTCGATAGGCATTTCAGATATAGGTGTCGATAGGCATTTCAGATATAGGTGTCGATAGGCATTTCAGATATAGGTGTCGATAGGCATTTCAGATATAGGTGTCGATAGGCATTTCAGATATAGGTGTCGATAGGCATTTCAGATATAGGTGTCGATAGGCATTTCAGATATAGGTGTCGATAGACATTTCAGATATAGGAGCCGATAGGCATTTTAGATATAGTTGCCGATTGGCATTTTAAAAATATGTGCCGATAGGCATTTCAGATATAGAAGCCGATAGGCATTTCAAATATAGGTGCCGATAGGCATTCCAGATATGGTTGCCGATAGGCATTTCAAATATAGGTGCTGATAGGCATTTCAGATGTAGTTTCCGATAGGCATTTCAAAAATAGGTGTCGATAGGCATTTCAGATATAGGTGTCGATAGGCATTTCAGATATAGGTGTCGATAGGCATTTCAGATATAGGTGTCGATAGGCATTTCAGATATAGGTGTCGATAGGCATTTCAGATATAGGTGTCGATAGGCATTTCAGATTTAGGTGTCGATAGGCATTTCAGATATAGGTGTCGATAGGCATTTCAGATATAGGTGCCAATAGGCATTTCAGATATAGTTGCCGATTGGCATTTTAAAAATAGGTGCCGATAGGCATATCAGATATAGAAGCCGATAGGCATTTGAAATATAGGTGCTGATAGGCATTTCAGATGTAGTTTCCGATAGGCATTTCAAAAATAGGTGTCGATAGGCATTTCAGATATAGGTGTCGATAGGCATTTCAGATATAGGTGTCGATAGGCATTTCAGATATAGGTGTCGATAGGCATTTCAGATATAGGTGTCGATAGGCATTTCAGATATAGGTGTCGATAGGCATTTCAGATATAGGTGTCGATAGGAATTTCAGATATAGGTGTCGATAGGCATTTCAGATATAGGTGTCGATAGGCATTTCAGATATAGGTGTCGATAGGCATTTCAGATATAGGTGTCGATAGGCATTTCAGATATAGGTGCCGATAGGCATTTCAGATATATTTGCCGATTAGCATTTAAAAATAGGTGCTTATAGGCATTTCAGATATAGAAGCCGATAGGCATTTCAAATATAGGTGCCGATAGGCATTCCAGATATGGTTGCCGGTAGGCATTTCAAATATAGGTGCTGATAGGCATTTTAGATGTAGTTTCCGATAGGCATTTCAAAAATAGGTGTCGAAAGGCATTTCAGATATAGGTGTCGATAGGCATTTCAGATATAGGTGTCGATAGGCATTTTAGATATAGGTGTCGTTAGGCATTTCAGATATAGGTGTCGATAGGCATTTCAGATATAGGTGTCGATAGGCATTTCAGATATAGGTGTCGATAGGCATTTCAGATATAGTTGCCGATTGGCATTTTAAAAATAGGTGCCGATAGGCATTTCAGATATAGAAGCCGATAGGCATTTCAAATATAGGTGCCGATAGGCATTCCAGATATGGTTGCCGATAGGCATTTCAAATATAGGTGCTGATAGGCATTTCAGATGTAGTTTCCGATAGGCATTTCAAAAATAGGTGTCGATAGGCATTTCAGATATAGGTGTCGATAGGCATTTCAGATATAGGTGTCGATAGGCATTTCAGATATAGGTGTCGATAGGCATTTCAGATATAGGTGTCGATAAGCATTTCAGATATAGGTGTCGATAGGCATTTCAGATATAGGTGTCGATAGGCATTTCAGATATAGGTGTCGTTTGGCATTTCAGATATAGGTGCCGATAGGCATTTCAGATATAGTTGCCGATTGGCATTTTAAAAATAGGTGCCGATAGGCATTTCAGATATAGAAGCCGATAGGCATTTCAAATATAGGTGCCGATAGGCATTCCAGATATGGTTGCCGATAGGCATTTCAAATATAGGTGCTGATAGGCATTTCAGATGACGTTTCCGATAGGCATTTCAAAAATAGGTGTCGATAGGCATTTCAGATATAGGTGTCGGTAGGCATTTCAGATATAGGTGTCGATAGGCATTTCAGATATAGGTGTCGATAGGCATTTCAGATATAGGTGTCGATAGGCATTTCAGATATAGGTGTCGATAGGCATTTCAGATATAGGTGTCGATAGGCATTTCAGATATAGGTGTCGATAGGCATTTCAGATATAGGTGCCGATAGGCATTTCAGATATAGTTGCCGATTGGCATTTTAAAAATAGGTGCCGATAGGCATTTCAGATATAGAAGCCGATAGGCATTTCAAATATAGGTGCCGATAGGCATTCCAGATATGGTTGCCGATAGGCATTTCAAATATAGTTGCTGATAGGCATTTCAGATGTAGTTTCCGATAGGCATTTCAAAAATAGGTGTCGATAGGCATTTCAGATATAGGTGTCGATAGGCATTTCAGATATAGGTGTCGATAGGCATTTCAGATATAGGTGTCGATAGGCATTTCAGATATAGGTGTCGATAGGCATTTCAGATATAGGTGTCGATAGGCATTTCAGATATAAGTGTCGATAGGCATTTCAGATATAGGTGCCGATAGGCATTTCAGATATAGTTGCCGATTAGGATTTTAAAAATAGGTGCCGATAGGCATTTCAGATATAGAAGCCGATAGGCATTTCAAATATAGGTGCCGATAGGCATTCCAGATATGGTTGCCGATAGGCATTTCAAATATAGGTGCTGATAGGCATTTCAGATGTAGTTTCCGAAAGGCATTTCAAAAATAGGTGTCGATAGGCATTTCAGATATAGGTGTCGATAGGCATTTCAGATATAGGTGTCGATAGGCATTTCAGATATAGGTGTCGATAGGCATTTCAGATATAGGTGTCGATAGGCATTTCAGATATAGGTGTCGATAGGCATTTCAGATATAGGTGTCGATAGGCATTTCAGATATAGGTGTCGATAGGCATTTCAGATATAGGTGCCGATAGGCATTTCAGATATAGTTGCCGATTGGCATTTTAAAAATAGGTGCCGATAGGCATTTCAGATATAGAAGCCGATAGGCATTTCAAATATAGGTGCCGATAGGCATTCCAGATATGGTTGCCGATAGGCATTTCAAATATAGGTGCTGATAGGCATTTCAGATGTAGTTTCCGATAGGCATTTCAAAAATAGGTGTCGATAGGCATTTCAGATATAGGTGTCGATAGGCATTTTAGATATAGGTGTCGATAGGCATTTCAGATATAGGTGTCGATAGGCATTTCAGATATAGGTGTCGATAGGCATTTCAGATATAGGTGTCGATAGGCATTTCAGATATAGGTGTCGATAGGCATTTCAGATATAGGTGTCGATAGGCATTTCAGATATAGGTGCCGATAGGCATTTCAGATATAGTTGCCGATTGGCTTTTTAAAAATAGGTGCCGTTAGGCATTTCAGATATAGAAGCCGATAGGCATTTTAAATATAGGTGCCGATAGGCATTCCAGATATGGTTGCCGATAGGCATTTCAAATATAGGTGCTGATAGGCATTTCAGATGTAGTTTCCGATAGGCATTTCAAAAATAGGTGTCGATAGGCATTTCAGATATAGGTGTCGATAGGCATTTCAGATATAGGTGTCGATAGGTTTTTCAAATATAGGTGTCGATAGGCATTTCAGATATAGGTGTCGATAGGCATTTCAGATATAGGTGTCGATAGGCATTTAAGATATAGGTGTCGATAGGCATTTCAGATATAGGTGTCGATAGGCATTTCAGATATAGGTGCAGATAGGCATTTCAGATATAGTTGCCGATTGGCATTTTAAAAATAGGTGCCGATAGGCATTTTAGATATAGAAGCCGATAAGCATTTCAAATATAGGTGCCGATAGGCATTCCAGATATGGTTGCCGATAGGCATTTCAAATATAGGTGCTGATAGGCATTTCAGATGTAGTTTCCGATAGGCATTTCAAAAATAGGTGTCGATAGGCATTTCAGATATAGGTGTCGATAGGCTTTTCAGATATAGGTGTCGATAGGCATTTCAGATATAGGTGTCGATAGGCATTTCAGATATAGGTGTCGATAGGCATTTGTGATATAGGTGTCGATAGGCATTTCAGATATAGGTGTCGATAGGCATTTCAGATATAGGTGTCGATAGGCATTTCAGATATAGGTGTCGATAGGCATTTCAGATATAGGTGTCGATAGGCATTTCAGATATAGTTGCCGATTGGCATTTTTAAAATAGGTGCCGATAGGCATTTCAGATATAGAAGCCGATAGGCATTTCAAATATAGGTGCCGATAGGCATTCCAGATATGGTTGCCGATAGGCATTCCAAATATAGGTGCTGATAGGCATTTCAGATGTAGTTTCCGATAGGCATTTCAAAAATAGGTGTCGATAGGCATTTCAGATATAGGTGTCGATAGGCATTTCAGATATAGGTGTCGATAGGCATTACAGATATAGGTGTCGATAGGCATTTCAGATATAGGTGTCGATAGGCATTTTAGATATAGGTGTCGATAGGCATTTCAGATATAGGTGTCGATAGGCATTTCAGATATGGTGTCGATAGGCATTTGAGATATAGGTGTCGATAGGCATTTCAGATATAAGTGCCGATAGGCATTTCAGATATAGTTGCCGATTGGCATTTTAAAAATAGGTGCCGATAGGCATTTCAGATATAGAAGCCGATAGGCATTTCAAATATAGGTGCCGATAGGCATTCCAGATATGGTTGCCGATAGGCATTTGAAATATAGGTGCTGATAGGCATTTCAGATGTAGTTTCCGATAGGCATTTCAAAAATAGGTGTCGATAGGCATTTCAGATATAGGTGTCGATAGGCATTTCAGATATAGGTGTCGATAGCCATTTCAGATATAGGTGTCGATAGGCATTTCAGATATAGGTGCCGATAGGCATTTCAGATATAGTTGCCGATTGGCATTTTAAAAATAGGTGCCGATAGGCATTTCAGATATAGAAGCCGATAGGCATTTCAAATATAGGTGCCGATAGGCATTCCAGATATGGTTGCCGATAGGCATTTCAAATATAGGTGCTGATAGGCATTTCAGATGTAGTTTCCGAAAGGCATTTCAAAAATAGGTGTCGATAGGCATTTCAGATATAGGTGTCGATAGGCATTTCAGATATAGGTGTCGATAGGCATTTCAGATATAGGTGTCGATAGGCATTTCAGATATAGGTGTCGATAGGCATTTCAGATATAGGTGTCGATAGGCATTTCAGATATAGGTGTCGATAGGCATTTCAGATATAGGTGTCGATAGGCATTTCAGATATAGGTGCCGATAGGCATTTCAGATATAGTTGCCGATTGGCATTTTAAAAATAGGTGCCGATAGGCATTTCAGATTTAGAAGCCGATAGGCATTTCAAATATAGGTGCCGATAGGCATTCCAGATATGGTTGCCGATAGGCATTTCAAATATAGGTGCTGATAGGCATTTCAGATGTAGTTTCCGATAGGCATTTCAAAAATAGGTGTCGATAGGCATTTCAGATATAGGTGTCGATAGGCATTTTAGATATAGGTGTCGATAGGCATTTCAGATATAGGTGTCGATAGGCATTTCAGATATAGGTGTCGATAGGCATTTCAGATATAGGTGTCGATAGGCATTTCAGATATAGGTGTCGATAGGCATTTCAGATATAGGTGTCGATAGGCATTTCAGATATAGGTGCCGATAGGCATTTCAGATATAGTTGCCGATTGGCTTTTTAAAAATAGGTGCCGTTAGGCATTTCAGATATAGAAGCCGATAGGCATTTTAAATATAGGTGCCGATAGGCATTCCAGATATGGTTGCCGATAGGCATTTCAAATATAGGTGCTGATAGGCATTTCAGATGTAGTTTCCGATAGGCATTTCAAAAATAGGTGTCGATAGGCATTTCAGATATAGGTGTCGATAGGCATTTCAGATATAGGTGTCGATAGGTTTTTCAAATATAGGTGTCGATAGGCATTTCAGATATAGGTGTCGATAGGCATTTCAGATATAGGTGTCGATAGGCATTTAAGATATAGGTGTCGATAGGCATTTCAGATATAGGTGTCGATAGGCATTTCAGATATAGGTGCAGATAGGCATTTCAGATATAGTTGCCGATTGGCATTTTAAAAATAGGTGCCGATAGGCATTTTAGATATAGAAGCCGATAAGCATTTCAAATATAGGTGCCGATAGGCATTCCAGATATGGTTGCCGATAGGCATTTCAAATATAGGTGCTGATAGGCATTTCAGATGTAGTTTCCGATAGGCATTTCAAAAATAGGTGTCGATAGGCATTTCAGATATAGGTGTCGATAGGCTTTTCAGATATAGGTGTCGATAGGCATTTCAGATATAGGTGTCGATAGGCATTTCAGATATAGGTGTCGATAGGCATTTGTGATATAGGTGTCGATAGGCATTTCAGATATAGGTGTCGATAGGCATTTCAGATATAGGTGTCGATAGGCATTTCAGATATAGGTGTCGATAGGCATTTCAGATATAGGTGTCGATAGGCATTTCAGATATAGTTGCCGATTGGCATTTTTAAAATAGGTGCCGATAGGCATTTCAGATATAGAAGCCGATAGGCATTTCAAATATAGGTGCCGATAGGCATTCCAGATATGGTTGCCGATAGGCATTTCAAATATAGGTGCTGATAGGCATTTCAGATGTAGTTTCCGATAGGCATTTCAAAAATAGGTGTCGATAGGCATTTCAGATATAGGTGTCGATAGGCATTTCAGATATAGGTGTCGATAGGCATTACAGATATAGGTGTCGATAGGCATTTCAGATATAGGTGTCGATAGGCATTTTAGATATAGGTGTCGATAGGCATTTCAGATATAGGTGTCGATAGGCATTTCAGATATGGTGTCGATAGGCATTTGAGATATAGGTGTCGATAGGCATTTCAGATATAAGTGCCGATAGGCATTTCAGATATAGTTGCCGATTGGCATTTTAAAAATAGGTGCCGATAGGCATTTCAGATATAGAAGCCGATAGGCATTTCAAATATAGGTGCCGATAGGCATTCCAGATATGGTTGCCGATAGGCATTTGAAATATAGGTGCTGATAGGCATTTCAGATGTAGTTTCCGATAGGCATTTCAAAAATAGGTGTCGATAGGCATTTCAGATATAGGTGTCGATAGGCATTTCAGATATAGGTGTCGATAGCCATTTCAGATATAGGTGTCGATAGGCATTTCAGATATAGGTGCCGATAGGCATTAAAGATATAGTTGCCGATTGGCATTTTAAAAATAGGTGCCGATAGGCATTTCAGATATAGAAGCCGATAGGCATTTCAAATATAGGTGCCGATAGGCATTCCAGATATGGTTGCCGATAGGCATTTCAAATATAGGTGCTGATAGGCATTTCAGATGTAGTTTCCGATAGGCATTTCAAAAATAGGTGTCGATAGGCATTTCAGATATAGGTGTCGATAGGCATTTCAGATATAGGTGTCAATAGGCATTTCAGATATAGGTGTCGATAGGCATTTCAGATATAGGTGTCGATAGGCATTTCAGATATAGGTGTCGATAGGCATTTCAGATATAGGTGTCGATAGGCATTTGTGATATAGGTGTCGATAGGCATTTCAGATATAGGTGTCGATAGGCATTTCAGATATAGGTGCCGATAGGCATTTCAGATATAGTTGCCGATTGGCATTTTAAAAATAGGTGCCGATAGGCATTTCAGATATAGAAGCCGATAGGCATTTCAAATATAGGTGCCGATAGGCATACCAGATATGGTTGCCGATAGGCATTTCAAATATAGGTGCTGATAGGCATTTCAGATGTAGTTTCCGATAGGCATTTCAAAAATAGGTGTCGATAGGCATTTCAGATATAGGTGTCGATAGGCATTTCAGATATAGGTGTCGATAGGCATTTCAGATATATGTGTCGATAGGCATTTCAGATATAGGTGTCGATAGGCATTTCAGATATAGGTGCCGATAGGCATTTCAGATATAGTTGCCGATTGGCATTTTAAAAATAGGTGCCGATAGGCATTTCAGATATAGAAGCCGATAGGCATTTCAAATATAGGTGCCGATAGGCATTCCAGACATGGTTGCCGATAGGCATTTCAAATATAGGTGCTGATAGGCATTTCAGATGTAGTTTCCGATAGGCACTTCAAAAATAGGTGTCGATAGGCATTTCAGATATAGGTGTCGATAGGCATTTCAGATATAGGTGTCGATAGGCATTTCAGATATAGGTGTCGATAGGCATTTCAGATATAGGTGTCGATAGGCATTTCAGATATAGGTGTCGATAGGCATTTCAGATATAGGTGTCGATAGGCAATTCAGATATAGGTGCCGATTGGCATTTTAAAAATAGGTGCCGATAGGCATTTCAGATATAGAAGCCGATAGGCATTTCAAATATAGGTGCCGATAGGCATTCCAGATATGGTTGCCGATAGGCATTTCAAATATAGGTGCTGATAGGCATTTCAGATGTAGTTTCCGATAGGCATTTCAAAAATAGGTGTCGATAGGCATTTCAGATATAGGTGTCGATAGGCATTTCAGATATAGGTGTCGATAGGCATTACAGATATAGGTGTCGATAGGCATTTCAGATATAGGTGTCGATAGGCATTTTAGATATAGGTGTCGATAGGCATTTCAGATATAGGTGTCGATAGGCATTTCAGATATGGTGTCGATAGGCATTTGAGATATAGGTGTCGATAGGCATTTCAGATATAAGTGCCGATAGGCATTTCAGATATAGTTGCCGATTGGCATTTTAAAAATAGGTGCCGATAGGCATTTCAGATATAGAAGCCGATAGGCATTTCAAATATAGGTGCCGATAGGCATTCCAGATATGGTTGCCGATAGGCATTTCAAATATAGGTGCTGATAGGCATTTCAGATGTAGTTTCCGATAGGCATTTCAAAAATAGGTGTCGATAGGCATTTCAGATATAGGTGTCGATAGGCATTTCAGATATAGGTGTCGATAGGCATTACAGATATAGGTGTCGATAGGCATTTCAGATATAGGTGTCGATAGGCATTTCAGATATAGGTGTCGATAGGCATTTCAGATATAGGTGTCGATAGGCATTTCAGATATGGTGTCGATAGGCATTTCAGATATAGGTGTCGATAGGCATTTCAGATATAAGTGCCGATAGGCATTTCAGATATAGTTGCCGATTGGCATTTTAAAAATAGGTGCCGATAAGCATTTCAGATATTGAAGCCGATAGGCATTTCAAATATAGGTGCCGATAGGCATTCCAGATATGGTTGCCGATAGGCATTTGAAATATAGGTGCTGATAGGCATTTCAGATGTAGTTTCCGATAGGCATTTCAAAAATAGGTGTCGATAGGCATTTCAGA
This sequence comes from Venustoraphidia nigricollis, assembly GCA_034508555.1. NCBI lineage: Eukaryota > Metazoa > Arthropoda > Insecta > Raphidioptera > Raphidiidae > Venustoraphidia > Venustoraphidia nigricollis. Next base: position 9,689 of record JAVRKA010000083.1, read on the forward strand.
TATAGGTGTCGATAGGCATTTCAGATATAGGTGTCGATAGGCATTTCAGATATAGGTGTCGATAGGCATTTCAGATATAGGTGCCGATAGGCATTTCAGATATAGTTGCCGATTGGCATTTTAAAAATAGGTGCCGATAGGCATTTCAGATATAGAAGCCGATAGGCATTTCAAATATAGGTGCCGATAGGCATTCCAGATATGGTTGCCGATAGGCATTTCAAATATAGGTGCTGATAGGCATTTCGGATGTAGTTTCCGATAGGCATTTCAAAAATAGGTGTCGATAGGCATTTCAGATATAGGTGTCGATAGGCATTTCAGATATAGGTGTCGATAGGCATTACAGATATAGGTGTCGATAGGCATTTCAGATATAGGTGTCGATAGGCATTTCAGATATAGGTGTCGATAGGCATTTCAGATATAGGTGTCGATAGGCATTTCAGATATAGGTGTCGATAGGCATTTCAGATATAGGTGTCGATAGGCATTTCAGATATAAGTGCCGATAGGCATTTCAGATATAGTTGCCGATTGGCATTTTATAAATATTGGTGCCGATAGGCATTTCAGATATAGAAGCCGATAGGCATTTCAAATATAGGTGCCGATAGGCATTCCAGATATGGTTGCCGATAGGCATTTGAAATATAGGTGCTGATAGGCATTTCAGATGTAGTTTCCGATAGGCAAATAAAAAAATAGGTGCCGATAGGCATTTCAGATATAGGTGCCGATAGGCATTTCAGATATAGTTGCCGATTGGCATTTTAAAAATAGGTGCCGATAGGCATTTTAGATGTAGTTTCCGATAGGCATTTCAAAAATAGGTGCCGATAGGCATTTCAGATATAGGTGCCGATAGGCATATCAGATATAGTTGCCGATAGGCATTTAAAATAGAGGTGCCGATAGGCATTTTAAATATAGGTGTCGATAGGCATTTCAGATATGAATGCCGAAAGGCATTTCAGATATAGGTGCCGATAGGCATTTCTGATGTGGTTGCCGATAGGCATTTCAAATATATGTGCTGATAGGCATTTCAGATGTAGTTTCCGATAGGTATTTCAAAAATAGGTGTCGATAAGAATTTCAGATATAGGTGCCGATAGGCATTTCAGATATAGTTGCCGATTGCCATTTTAAAAATAGGTGCCGATAGGCATTTCAGATATAGAAGCCGATAGGCATTTCAAATATAGGTGCCGATAGGCATCCCAGATATGGTTGCCGATAGGCATTTCAAATATAGGTGCTGATAGGCATTTCAGATGTAGTTTCCGATAGGCATTTCAAAAATAGGTGCCGATAGGCATTTCAGATATAGGTGCCGATAGGCATTTCAGACATGGTTGCCGATTGGCATTTTAAAAATAGGTGCCGATAGGCATTTCAGATATAGAAGCCGATAGGCATTTCAAATATAGGTGCCGATAGGCATTCCAGATATGGTTGCCGATAGGCATTTCAAATATAGGTGCTGATAGGCATTTCAGATGTAGTTTCCGATAGGCATTTCAAAAATAGGTGTCGATAGGCATTTCAGATATAGGTGTCGATGAGCATTTCAGATATAGGTGTCGATAGGCATTTCAGATATAGGTGTCGATAGGCATTTCAGATATAGGTGTCGATAGGCATTTCAGATATAGGTGTCGATACGCATTTCAGATATAGGTGTCGATAGGCATTTCAGATATAGGTGTCGATAGGCATTTCAGATATAGGTGCCGATAGGCATTTCAGATATAGTTGCCGATTGGCATTTTAAAAATAGGTGCCGATAGGCATTTCAGATATAGAAGCCGATAGGCATTTCAAATATAGGTGCCAATAGGCATTCCAGATATGGTTGCCGATAGGCATTTCAAATATAGGTGCTGATAGGCATTTCAGATGTAGTTTCCGATAGGCATTTCAAAAATAGGTGTCGATAGGCATTTCAGATATAGGTGTCGATAGGCATTTCAGATATAGGTGTCGATAGGCATTTCAGATATAGGTGTCGATAGGCATTTCAGATATAGGTGTCGATAGGCATTTCAGATATAGGTGTCTATAGGCATTTCAGACTTAGGTGTCGATAGGCATTTCAGATATAGGTGTCGATAGGCATTTCAGATATAGGTGCCGATAGGCATTTCAGATATAGTTGCCGATTGGCATTTTAAAAATAGGTGCCGATAGGCATATCAGATATAGAAGCCGATAGGCATTTGAAATATAGGTGCCGATAGGCATTCCAGATATGGTTGCCGATAGGCATTTAAAATATAGGTGCTGATAGGCATTTCAGATGTAGTTTCTGATAGGCATTTCAAAAATAGGTGTCGATAGGCATTTCAGATATAGGTGTCGATAGGCATTTCAGATATAGGTGTCGATAGGCATTTCAGATATAGGTGTCGATAGGCATTTCAGATATAGGTGTCGATAGGCATTTCAGATATAGGTGTCGATAGGCATTTCAGATATAGGTGTCGATAGGAATTTCAGATATAGGTGTCGATAGGCATTTCAGATATAGGTGCCGATAGGCATTTCAGATATAGTTGCCGACTGGCATTTTAAAAATAGGTGCCGATAGGCATTTCAGATATAGAAGCCGATAGGCATTTCAAATATAGGTGCCGATAGGCATTCCAGATATGGTTGCCGATAGGCAATTCAAATATAGGTGCTGATAGGCATTTCAGATGTAGTTTCCGATGGGCATTTCAAAAATAGGTGTCGATAGGCATTTCAGATATAGGTGTCGATAGGCATTTCAGATATAGGTGTCGATAGGCATTTCAGATATAGGTGTCGATAGGCATTTCAGATATAGGTGTCGATAGGCATTTAAGATATAGGTGTCGATAGGCATTTCAGATATAGGTGTCGATAGGCATTTCAGATATAGGTGTCGATAGGCATTTCAGATATAGGTGCCGATAGGCATTTCAGATATAGTTGCCGATTGGCATTTTAAAAATAGGTGCCGATAGGCATTTCAGATATAGAAGCCGATAGGCATTTCAAATATAGGTGCCGATAGGCATTCCAGATATGGTAACCGATAGGCATTTCAAATATAGGTGCTGATAGGCATTTCAGATGTAGTTTCCGATAGGCATTTCAAAAATAGGTGTCGATAGGCATTTCAGATATAGGTGTCGATAGGCATTTCAGATATAGGTGTCGATAGGCATTTCAGATATAGGTGTCGATAGGAATTTCAGATATAGGTGTCGATAGGCATTTCAGATATAGGTGTCGATAGGCATTTCAGATATAGGTGTCGATAGGCATTTCAGATATAGGTGTCGATAGGCATTTCAGATATAGGTGCCGATAGGCATTTCAGATATATTTGCCGATTGGCATTTAAAAATAGGTGCTTATAGGCATTTCAGATATAGAAGCCGATAGGCATTTCAAATATAGGTGCCGATAGGCATTCCAGATAGGGTTGCCGATAGGCATTTCAAATATAGGTGCTGATAGGCATTTTAGATGTAGTTTCCGATAGGCATTTCAAAAATAGGTGTCGAAAGGCATTTCAGATATAGGTGTCGATAGGCATTTCAGATATAGGTGTCGATAGGCATTTCAGATATAGGTGTCGTTAGGCATTTCAGATATAGGTGTCGATAGGCATTTCAGATATAGGTGTCGATAGGCATTTCAGATATAGGTGTCGATGGGCATTTCAGATATAGGTGTCGATAGGCATTTCAGATATAGGTGCCGATAGGCATTTCAGATATAGTTGCCGATTGGCATTTTAAAAATAGGTGCCGATAGGCATTTCAGATATAGAAGCCGATAGGCATTTCAAATATAGGTGCCGATAGGCATTCCAGATATGGTTGCCGATAGGCATTTCAAATATAGGTGCTGATAGGCATTTCAGATGTAGTTTCCGATAGGCATTTCAAAAATAGGTGTCGATAGGCATTTCAGATATAGGTGTCGATAGGCATTTCAGATATAGGTGTCGTAAGGCATTTCAGATATAGGTGCCGATAGGCATTTCAGATATAGGTGTCGATAGGCATTTCAGATATAGGTGTCGATAGGCATTTCAGATATAGGTTCCGATAGGCATTTCAGATATAGTTGCCGATTGGCATTTTAAAAATAGGTGCCGATAGGCATTTCAGATATAGAAGCCGATAGGCATTTCAAATATAGGTTCCGATAGGTATTCCAGATATGGTTGCCGATAGGCATTTCAAATATAGGTGCTGATAGGCATTTCAGATGTAGTTTCCGATAGGCATTTCAAAAATAGGTGTCGATAGGCATTTCAGATATAGGTGTCGATAGGCATTTCAGATATAGGTGTCGATAGGCATTTCAGATATAGGTGTCGATAGGCATTTCAGATATAGGTGTCGATAGGCATTTCAGATATAGGTGTCGATAGGCATTTCAGATATAAGTGTCGATAGGCATTTCAGATATAGGTGCCGATAGGCATTTCAGATATAGTTGCCGATTGGCATTTTAAAAATTTGTGCCGATAGGCATTTCAGATATAAAAGCCGATAGGCATTTCAAATATAGGTGCCGATAGGCATTCCAGATATGGTTGCCGATAGGCATTTCAAATATAGGTGCTGATAGGCATTTCAGATGTAGTTTCCGAAAGGCATTTCAAAAATAGGTGTCGATAGGCATTTCAGATATAGGTGTCGATAGGCATTTCAGATATAGGTGTCGATAGGCATTTCAGATATAGGTGTCGATAGGCATTTCAGATATATGTGTCGATAGGCATTTCAGATATAGGTGTCGATAAACATTTCAGATATAGGTGTCGATAGGCATTTCAGATATAGGTGTCGATAGGCATTTCAGATATAGGTGCCGATAGGCATTTCAGATATAGTTGCCGATTGGCATTTTAAAAATAGGTGCCGATAGGCATTTCAGATATAGAAGCCGATAGGCATTTCAAATATAGGTGCCGATAGGCATTCCAGATATGGTTGCCGATAGGCATTTCAAATATAGGTGCTGATAGGCATTTCAGATGTAGTTTCCGATAGGCATTTCAAAAATAGGTGTCGATAGGCATTTCAGATATAGGTGTCGATAGGCATTTCAGATATAGGTGTCGATAGGCATTTCAGATATAGGTGTCGATAGGCATTTCAGATATAGGTGTCGATAGGCATTTTAGATATAGGTGTCGATAGGCATTTCAGATATAGGTGTCGATAGGCATTTCAGATATAGGTGTCGATAGGCATTTCAGATATAGGTGCCGATAGGCATTTCAGATATAGTTGCCGATTGGCTTTTTAAAAATAGGTGCCGATAGGCATTTCAGATATAGAAGCCGATAGGCATTTTAAATATAGGTGCCGATAGGCATTCCAGATATGGTTGCCGATAGGCATTTCAAATATAGGTGCTGATAGGCATTTCAGATGTAGTTTCCGATAGGCATTTCAAAAATAGGTGTCGATAGGCATTTCAGATATAGGTGTCGATAGGCATTTTAGATATAGGTGTCGATAGGTTTTTCAAATATAGGTGTCGATAGGCATTTCAGATATAGGTGTCGATAGGCATTTCAGATATAGGTGTCGATAGGCATTTCAGATATAGGTGTCGATAGGCATTTCAGATATAGGTGTCGATAGGCATTTCAGATATAGGTGCCGATAGGCATTTCAGATATAGTTGCCGATTGGCATTTTAAAAATAGGTGCCGATAGGCATTTCAGATATAGAAGCCGATAAGCATTTCAAATATAGGTGCCGATAGGCATTCCAGATATGGTTGCCGATAGGCATTTCAAATATAGGTGCTGATAGGCATTTCAGATGTAGTTTCCGATAGGCATTTCAAAAATAGGTGTCGATAGGCATTTCAGATATAGGTGTCGATAGGCATTTCAGATATAGGTGTCGATAGGCATTTCAGATATAGGTGTCGATAGGCATTTCAGATATAGGTGTCGATAGGCATTTCAGATATAGGTGTCGATAGGCATTTCAGATATAGGTGTCGATAGGCATTTCAGATATAGGTGTCGATAGGCATTTCAGATATAGGTGCCGATAGGCATTTCAGATATAGTTGCCGATTGGCATTTTAAAAATAGGTGCCGATAGGCATTTCAGATATAGAAGCCGATAGGCATTTCAAATATAGGTGCCGATAGGCATTCCAGATATGGTTGCCGATAGGCATTTCAAATATAGGTGCTGATAGGCATTTCAGATGTAGTTTCCGATAGGCATTTCAAAAATAGGTGTCGATAGGCATTTCAGATATAGGTGTCGATAGGCATTTCAGATATAGGTGTCGATAGGCATTACAGATATAGGTGTCGATAGGCATTTCAGATATAGGTGTCGATAGGCATTTCAGATATAGGTGTCGATAGGCATTTCAGATATAGGTGTCGATAGGCATTTCAGATATGGTGTCGATAGGCATTTCAGATATAGGTGTCGATAGGCATTTCAGATATAAGTGCCGATAGGCATTTCAGATATAGTTGCCGATTGGCATTTTAAAAATAGGTGCCGATAGGCATTTCAGATATAGAAGCCGATAGGCATTTCAAATATAGGTGCCGATAGGCATTCCAGATATGGTTGCCGATAGGCATTTGAAATATAGGTGCTGATAGGCATTTCAGATGTAGTTTCCGATAGGCATTTCAAAAATAGGTGTCGATAGGCATTTCAGATAAAGGGTGTCGATAGGCATTTCAGATATAGGTGTCGATAGGCATTTCAGATATAGGTGTCGATAGGCATTTCAGATATAGGTGCCGATAGGCATTTCAGATATAGTTGCCGATTGGCATTTTAAAAATAGGTGCCGATAGGCATTTCAGATATAGGTGTCGATGAGCATTTCAGATATAGGTGTCGATAGGCATTTCAGATATAGGTGTCGATAGGCATTTCAGATATAGGTGTCGATAGGCATTTCAGATATAGGTGTCGATACGCATTTCAGATATAGGTGTCGATAGGCATTTCAGATATAGGTGTCGATAGGCATTTCAGATATAGGTGCCGATAGGCATTTCAGATATAGTTGCCGATTGGCATTTTAAAAATAGGTGCCGATAGGCATTTCAGATATAGAAGCCGATAGGCATTTCAAATATAGGTGCCAATAGGCATTCCAGATATGGTTGCCGATAGGCATTTCAAATATAGGTGCTGATAGGCATTTCAGATGTAGTTTCCGATAGGCATTTCAAAAATAGGTGTCGATAGGCATTTCAGATATAGGTGTCGATAGGCATTTCAGATATAGGTGTCGATAGGCATTTCAGATATAGGTGTCGATAGGCATTTCAGATATAGGTGTCGATAGGCATTTCAGATATAGGTGTCTATAGGCATTTCAGACTTAGGTGTCGATAGGCATTTCAGATATAGGTGTCGATAGGCATTTCAGATATAGGTGCCGATAGGCATTTCAGATATAGTTGCCGATTGGCATTTTAAAAATAGGTGCCGATAGGCATATCAGATATAGAAGCCGATAGGCATTTGAAATATAGGTGCCGATAGGCATTCCAGATATGGTTGCCGATAGGCATTTAAAATATAGGTGCTGATAGGCATTTCAGATGTAGTTTCTGATAGGCATTTCAAAAATAGGTGTCGATAGGCATTTCAGATATAGGTGTCGATAGGCATTTCAGATATAGGTGTCGATAGGCATTTCAGATATAGGTGTCGATAGGCATTTCAGATATAGGTGTCGATAGGCATTTCAGATATAGGTGTCGATAGGCATTTCAGATATAGGTGTCGATAGGAATTTCAGATATAGGTGTCGATAGGCATTTCAGATATAGGTGCCGATAGGCATTTCAGATATAGTTGCCGACTGGCATTTTAAAAATAGGTGCCGATAGGCATTTCAGATATAGAAGCCGATAGGCATTTCAAATATAGGTGCCGATAGGCATTCCAGATATGGTTGCCGATAGGCAATTCAAATATAGGTGCTGATAGGCATTTCAGATGTAGTTTCCGATGGGCATTTCAAAAATAGGTGTCGATAGGCATTTCAGATATAGGTGTCGATAGGCATTTCAGATATAGGTGTCGATAGGCATTTCAGATATAGGTGTCGATAGGCATTTCAGATATAGGTGTCGATAGGCATTTAAGATATAGGTGTCGATAGGCATTTCAGATATAGGTGTCGATAGGCATTTCAGATATAGGTGCCGATAGGCATTTCAGATATAGTTGCCGATTGGCATTTTAAAAATAGGTGCCGATAGGCATTTCAGATATAGAAGCCGATAGGCATTTCAAATATAGGTGCCGATAGGCATTCCAGATATGGTAACCGATAGGCATTTCAAATATAGGTGCTGATAGGCATTTCAGATGTAGTTTCCGATAGGCATTTCAAAAATAGGTGTCGATAGGCATTTCAGATATAGGTGTCGATAGGCATTTCAGATATAGGTGTCGATAGGCATTTCAGATATAGGTGTCGATAGGAATTTCAGATATAGGTGTCGATAGGCATTTCAGATATAGGTGTCGATAGGCATTTCAGATATAGGTGTCGATAGGCATTTCAGATATAGGTGTCGATAGGCATTTCAGATATAGGTGCCGATAGGCATTTCAGATATATTTGCCGATTGGCATTTAAAAATAGGTGCTTATAGGCATTTCAGATATAGAAGCCGATAGGCATTTCAAATATAGGTGCCGATAGGCATTCCAGATAGGGTTGCCGATAGGCATTTCAAATATAGGTGCTGATAGGCATTTTAGATGTAGTTTCCGATAGGCATTTCAAAAATAGGTGTCGAAAGGCATTTCAGATATAGGTGTCGATAGGCATTTCAGATATAGGTGTCGATAGGCATTTCAGATATAGGTGTCGTTAGGCATTTCAGATATAGGTGTCGATAGGCATTTCAGATATAGGTGTCGATAGGCATTTCAGATATAGGTGTCGATGGGCATTTCAGATATAGGTGTCGATAGGCATTTCAGATATAGGTGCCGATAGGCATTTCAGATATAGTTGCCGATTGGCATTTTAAAAATAGGTGCCGATAGGCATTTCAGATATAGAAGCCGATAGGCATTTCAAATATAGGTGCCGATAGGCATTCCAGATATGGTTGCCGATAGGCATTTCAAATATAGGTGCTGATAGGCATTTCAGATGTAGTTTCCGATAGGCATTTCAAAAATAGGTGTCGATAGGCATTTCAGATATAGGTGTCGATAGGCATTTCAGATATAGGTGTCGTAAGGCATTTCAGATATAGGTGCCGATAGGCATTTCAGATATAGGTGTCGATAGGCATTTCAGATATAGGTGTCGATAGGCATTTCAGATATAGGTTCCGATAGGCATTTCAGATATAGTTGCCGATTGGCATTTTAAAAATAGGTGCCGATAGGCATTTCAGATATAGAAGCCGATAGGCATTTCAAATATAGGTTCCGATAGGTATTCCAGATATGGTTGCCGATAGGCATTTCAAATATAGGTGCTGATAGGCATTTCAGATGTAGTTTCCGATAGGCATTTCAAAAATAGGTGTCGATAGGCATTTCAGATATAGGTGTCGATAGGCATTTCAGATATAGGTGTCGATAGGCATTTCAGATATAGGTGTCGATAGGCATTTCAGATATAGGTGTCGATAGGCATTTCAGATATAGGTGTCGATAGGCATTTCAGATATAAGTGTCGATAGGCATTTCAGATATAGGTGCCGATAGGCATTTCAGATATAGTTGCCGATTGGCATTTTAAAAATTTGTGCCGATAGGCATTTCAGATATAAAAGCCGATAGGCATTTCAAATATAGGTGCCGATAGGCATTCCAGATATGGTTGCCGATAGGCATTTCAAATATAGGTGCTGATAGGCATTTCAGATGTAGTTTCCGAAAGGCATTTCAAAAATAGGTGTCGATAGGCATTTCAGATATAGGTGTCGATAGGCATTTCAGATATAGGTGTCGATAGGCATTTCAGATATAGGTGTCGATAGGCATTTCAGATATATGTGTCGATAGGCATTTCAGATATAGGTGTCGATAAACATTTCAGATATAGGTGTCGATAGGCATTTCAGATATAGGTGTCGATAGGCATTTCAGATATAGGTGCCGATAGGCATTTCAGATATAGTTGCCGATTGGCATTTTAAAAATAGGTGCCGATAGGCATTTCAGATATAGAAGCCGATAGGCATTTCAAATATAGGTGCCGATAGGCATTCCAGATATGGTTGCCGATAGGCATTTCAAATATAGGTGCTGATAGGCATTTCAGATGTAGTTTCCGATAGGCATTTCAAAAATAGGTGTCGATAGGCATTTCAGATATAGGTGTCGATAGGCATTTCAGATATAGGTGTCGATAGGCATTTCAGATATAGGTGTCGATAGGCATTTCAGATATAGGTGTCGATAGGCATTTTAGATATAGGTGTCGATAGGCATTTCAGATATAGGTGTCGATAGGCATTTCAGATATAGGTGTCGATAGGCATTTCAGATATAGGTGCCGATAGGCATTTCAGATATAGTTGCCGATTGGCTTTTTAAAAATAGGTGCCGATAGGCATTTCAGATATAGAAGCCGATAGGCATTTTAAATATAGGTGCCGATAGGCATTCCAGATATGGTTGCCGATAGGCATTTCAAATATAGGTGCTGATAGGCATTTCAGATGTAGTTTCCGATAGGCATTTCAAAAATAGGTGTCGATAGGCATTTCAGATATAGGTGTCGATAGGCATTTTAGATATAGGTGTCGATAGGTTTTTCAAATATAGGTGTCGATAGGCATTTCAGATATAGGTGTCGATAGGCATTTCAGATATAGGTGTCGATAGGCATTTCAGATATAGGTGTCGATAGGCATTTCAGATATAGGTGTCGATAGGCATTTCAGATATAGGTGCCGATAGGCATTTCAGATATAGTTGCCGATTGGCATTTTAAAAATAGGTGCCGATAGGCATTTCAGATATAGAAGCCGATAAGCATTTCAAATATAGGTGCCGATAGGCATTCCAGATATGGTTGCCGATAGGCATTTCAAATATAGGTGCTGATAGGCATTTCAGATGTAGTTTCCGATAGGCATTTCAAAAATAGGTGTCGATAGGCATTTCAGATATAGGTGTCGATAGGCATTTCAGATATAGGTGTCGATAGGCATTTCAGATATAGGTGTCGATAGGCATTTCAGATATAGGTGTCGATAGGCATTTCAGATATAGGTGTCGATAGGCATTTCAGATATAGGTGTCGATAGGCATTTCAGATATAGGTGTCGATAGGCATTTCAGATATAGGTGCCGATAGGCATTTCAGATATAGTTGCCGATTGGCATTTTAAAAATAGGTGCCGATAGGCATTTCAGATATAGAAGCCGATAGGCATTTCAAATATAGGTGCCGATAGGCATTCCAGATATGGTTGCCGATAGGCATTTCAAATATAGGTGCTGATAGGCATTTCAGATGTAGTTTCCGATAGGCATTTCAAAAATAGGTGTCGATAGGCATTTCAGATATAGGTGTCGATAGGCATTTCAGATATAGGTGTCGATAGGCATTACAGATATAGGTGTCGATAGGCATTTCAGATATAGGTGTCGATAGGCATTTCAGATATAGGTGTCGATAGGCATTTCAGATATAGGTGTCGATAGGCATTTCAGATATGGTGTCGATAGGCATTTCAGATATAGGTGTCGATAGGCATTTCAGATATAAGTGCCGATAGGCATTTCAGATATAGTTGCCGATTGGCATGTTAAAAATAGGTGCCGATAGGCATTTCAGATATAGAAGCCGATAGGCATTTCAAATATAGGTGCCGATAGGCATTCCAGATATGGTTGCCGATAGGCATTTGAAATATAGGTGCTGATAGGCATTTCAGATGTAGTTTCCGATAGGCATTTCAAAAATAGGTGTCGATAGGCATTTCAGATAAAGGGTGTCGATAGGCATTTCAGATATAGGTGTCGATAGGCATTTCAGATATAGGTGTCGATAGGCATTTCAGATATAGGTGCCGATAGGCATTTCAGATATAGTTGCCGATTGGCATTTTAAAAATAGGTGCCGATAGGCATTTCAGATATAGAAGCCGATAGGCATTTCAAATATAGGTGCCGATAGGCATTCCAGATATGGTTGCCGATAGGCATTTCAAATATAGGTGCTGATAGGCATTTCAGATGTAGTTTCCGATAGACATTTCAAAAAAAGGTGTCGATAGGCATTTCAGATATAGGTGTCGATAGGCATTTCAGATATAGGTGTCGATAGGCATTACAGATATAGGTGTCGATAGGCATTTCAGATATAGGTGTCGATAGGCATTTCAGATATAGGTGTCGATAGGCATTTCAGATATAGGTGTCGATAGGCATTTCAGATATAGGTGTCGATAGGCATTTCAGATATAGGTGTCGATAGGCATTTCAGATATAAGTGCCGATAGGCATTTCAGATATAGTTGCCGATTGGCATTTTAAAAATAGGTGCCGATAGGCATTTCAGATATAGAAGCCGATAGGCATTTCAAATATAGGTGCCGATAGGCATTCCAGATATGGTTGCCGATAGGCATTTGAAATATAGGTGCTAATAGGCATTTCAGATGTAGTTTCCGATAGGCATTTCAAAAATAGGTGTCGATAGGCATTTCAGATATAGGTGTCGATAGGCATTTCAGATATAGGTGTCGATAGGCATTTCAGATATAGGTGTCGATAGGCATTTCAGATATAGGTGCCGATAGGCATTTTAGATATAGTTGCCGATTGGCATTTTAAAAATAGGTGCCGATAGGCATTTCAGATATAGAAGCCGATAGGCATTTCAAATATAGGTGCCGATAGGCATTCCAGATATGGTTGCCGATAGGCATTTCAAATATAGGTGCTGATAGGCATTTCAGATGTAGTTTCCGATAGGCATTTCAAAAATAGGTGTCGATAGGCATTTCAGATATAGGTGTCGATAGGCATTTCAGATATAGGTGTCAATAGGCATTTCAGATATAGGTGTCGATAGGCATTTCAGATATAGGTGTCGATAGGCATTTCAGATATAGGTGTCGATAGGCATTTCAGATATAGGTGTCGATAGGCATTTGTGATATAGGTGTCGATAGGCATTTCAGATATAGGTGTCGATAGGCATTTCAGATATAGGTGCCGATAGGCATTTCAGATATAGTTGCCGATTGGCATTTTAAAAATAGGTGCCGATAGGCATTTCAGATATAGAAGCCGATAGGCATTTCAAATATAGGTGCCGATAGGCATACCAGATATAATTGCCGATAGGCATTTCAAATATAAGTGCTGATAGGCATTTCAGATGTAGTTTCCGATAGGCATTTCAAAAATAGGTGTCGATAGGCATTTCAGATATAAATGTCGATAGGTATTTCAGATATAGGTGTCGATAGGCATTTCAGATATAGGTGTCGATAGGCATTTCAGATATAGGTGTCGATAGGCATTTCAGATATAGGTGTCGATAGGCATTTCAGATATAGGTGCCGATAGGCATTTCAGATATAGTTGCCGATTGGCATTTTAAAAATAGGTGCCGATAGGCATTTCAGATATAGAAGCCGACAGGCATTTCAAATATAGGTGCCGATAGGCATTCCAGACATGGTTGCCGATAGGCATTTCAAATATAGGTGCTGATAGGCATTTCAGATGTAGTTTCCGATAGGCACTTCAAAAATAGGTGTCGATAGGCATTTCAGATATAAGTGTCGATAGGCATTTCAGATATAGGTGTCGATAGGCATTTCAGATATAGGTGTCGATAGGCATTTCAGATATAGGTGTCGATAGGCATTTCAGATATAGGTGTCGATAGGCATTTCAGATATAGGTGCCGATTGGCATTTTAAAAATAGGTGCCGATAGGCATTTCAGATATAGAAGCCGATAGGCATTTCAAATATAGGTGCCGATAGGCATTCCAGATATGGTTGCCGATAGGCATTTGAAATATAGGTGCTGATAGGCATTTCAGATGTAGTTTCCGATAGGCATTTCAAAAATAGGTGTCGATAGGCATTTCAGATATAGGTGTCGATAGGCATTTCAGATATAGGTGTCGATAGGCATTTCAGATATAGGTGTCGATAGGCATTTCAGATATAGGTGCCGATAGGCATTTCAGATATAGTTGCCGATTGGCATTTTAAAAATAGGTGTCGATAGGCATTTCAGATATAGAAGCCGATAGGCATTTCAAATATAGGTGCCGATAGGCATTCCAGATATGGTTGCCGATAGGCATTTCAAATATAGGTGCTGATAGGCATTTCAGATGTAGTTTCCGATAGGCATTTCAAAAATAGGTGTCGATAGGCATTTCAGATATAGGTGTCGATAGGCATTTCAGATATAGGTGTCGATAGGCATTACAGATATAGGTGTCGATAGGCATTTCAGATATAGGTGTCGATAGGCATTTTAGATATAGGTGTCGATAGGCATTTCAGATATAGGTGTCGATAGGCATTTCAGATATAGGTGTCGATAGGCATTTCAGATATAGGTGTCGATAGGCATTTCAGATATAAGTGCCGATAGGCATTTCAGATATAGAAGCCGATAGGCATTTCAAATATAGGTGCCGATAGGCATTCCAGATATGGTTGCCGATAGGCATTTGAAATATAGTTGCTGATAGGCATTTCAGATGTAGTTTCCGATAGGCATTTCAAAAATAGGTGTCGATAGGCATTTCAGATATAGGTGTCGATAGGCATTTCAGATATAGGTGTCGATAGGCATTTCAGATATAGGTGTCGATAGGCATTTCAGATATAGGTGCCGATAGGCATTTCAGATATAGTTGCCGATTGGCATTTTAAAAATAGGTGCCGATAGGCATTTCAGATATAGAAGCCGATAGGCATTTCAAATATAGGTGCCGATAGGCATTCCAGATATGGTTGCCGATAGGCATTTCAAATATAGGTGCTGATAGGCATTTCAGATGTAGTTTCCGATAGGCATTTCAAAAATAGGTGTCGATAGGCATTTCAGATATAGGTGTCGATAGGCATTTCAGATATAGGTGTCAATAGGCATTTCAGATATAGGTGTCGATAGGCATTTCAGATATAGGTGTCGATAGGCATTTCAGATATAGGTGCCGATAGGCATTTCAGATATGGTTGCCGATAGGCAATTCAAATATAGGTGCTGATAGGCATTTCAGATGTAGTTTCCGATAGGCATTTCAAAAATAGGTGTCGATAGGCATTTCAGATATAGGTGTCGATAGGCATTTCAGATATAGGTGTCGATAGGCATTTCAGATATTGGTGTCGATAGGCATTTCAGATATAGGTGTCGATAGGCATTTCAGATATAGGTGTCGATAGGCATTTCAGATATAGGTGTCGATAGGCATTTCAGATATAGGTGCCGATAGGCATTTCAGATATAGTTGCCGATTGGCATTTTAAAAATAGGTGCTGATAGGCATTTCAGATATAGAAGCCGATAGGCATTTCAAATATAGGTGCCGATGGGCATTCCAGATATGGTTGCCGATAGGCATTTCAAATATAGGTGCTGATAGGCATTACAGATGTAGTTTCCGATAGGCACTTCAAAAATAGGTGTCGATAGGCATTTCAGATATAGGTGTCGATAGGCATTTCAGATATAGGTGTCGATAGGCATTTCAGATATAGGTGTCGATAGGCATTTCAGATATAGGTGTCGATAGGCATTTCAGATATAGGTGTCGATAGGCATTTCAGATATAGGTGTCGATAGGCATTTCAGATATAGGTGTCGATAGGCATTTCAGATATAGGTGCCGATAGGCATTTCAGATATAGAAGCCGATAGGCATTTCAAATATAGGTGCCGATAGGCATTCCAGATATGGTTGCCGATAGGCATTTCAAATATAGGTGCTGATAGGCATTTCAGATGTAGTTTCCGATAGGCATTTCAAAAATAGGTGTCGATAGGCATTTCAGATATAGGTGTCGATAGGCATTTCAGATATAGGTGTCCATAGGCATTACAGATATAGGTGTCGATAGGCATTTCAGATATAGGTGTCGATAGGCATTTCAGATATAGGTGTCGATAGGCATTTCAGATATAGGTGTCGATAGGCATTTCAGATATAAGTGCCGATAGGCATTTCAGATATAGTTGCCGATTGGCATTTTAAAAATAGGTGCCGATAGGCATTTCAGATATAGAAGCCGATAGGCATTTCAAATATAGGTGCCGATAGGCATTCTAGATATGGTTGCCGATAGGCATTTGAAATATAGGTGCTGATAGGCATTTCAGATGTAGTTTCCGATAGGCATTTCACAAATAGGTGTCGATAGGCATTTCAGATATAGGTGTCGATAGGCATTTCAGATATAGTAGTCGATAGGCATTTCAGATATAGGTGTCGATAGGCATTTCAGATATAGGTGCCGATAGGCATTACAGATATAGTTGCCGATTGGCATTTTAAAAATAGGTGCCGATAGGCATTTCAGATATAGAAGCCGATAGGCATTTCAAATATAGGTGCCGATAGGCATTCCAGATATGGTTGCCGATAGGCATTTCAAATATAGGTGCTGATAGGCATTTCAGATGTAGTTTCCGATAGGCATTTCAAAAATAGGTGTCGATAGGCATTTCAGATATAGGTGTCGATAGGCATTTCAGATATAGGTGTCGATAGGCATTACAGATATAGGTGTCGATAGGCATTTCAGATATAGGTGTCGATAGGCATTTCAGATATAGGTGTCGATAGGCATTTCAGATATAGGTGTCGATAGGCATTTCAGATATAGGTGTCGATAGGCATTTCAGATATAGGTGTCGATAGGCATTTCAGATATAAGTGCCGATAGGCATTTTAGATATAGTTGCCGATTGGCATTTTAAAAATAGGTGCCGATAGGCATTTCAGATATAGAAGCCGATAGGCATTTCAAATATAGGTGCCGATAGGCATTCCAGATATGGTTGCCGATAGGCATTTGAAATATAGGTGCTGATAGGCATTCCAGATGTAGTTTCCGATAGGCATTTCAAAAATAGGTGTCGATAGGCATTTCAGATATAGGTGTCGATAGGCATTTCAGATATAGGTGTCGATAGGCATTTCAGATATAGGTGTCGATAGGCATTTCAGATATAGGTGCCGATAGGCATTTCAGATATAGTTGCCGATTGGCATTTTAAAAATAGGTGCCGATAGGCATTTCAGATATAGAAGCCGATAGGCATTTCAAATATAGGTGCCGATAGGCATTCCAGATATGGTTGCCGATAGGCATTTCAAATATAGGTGCTGATAGGCATTTCAGATGTAGTTTCCGATAGGCATTTCAAAAATAGGTGTCGATAGGCATTTCAGATATAGGTGTCGATAGGCATTTCAGATATAGGTGTCAATAGGCATTTCAGATATAGGTGTCGATAGGCATTTCAGATATAGGTGTCGATAGGCATTTCAGATATAGGTGTCGATAGGCATTTCAGATATAGGTGTCGATAGGCATTTCAGATATAGGTGTCGATAGGCATTTCAGATATAGGTGTCGATAGGCATTTCAGATATAGGTGCCGATAGGCATTTCAGATATAGTTGCCGATTGGCATTTTAAAAATAGGTGCCGATAGGCATTTCAGATATAGAAGCCGATAGGCATTTCAAATATAGGTGCCGATAGGCATTCCAGATATGGTTGCCGATAGGCATTTCAAATATAGGTGCTGATAGGCATTTCAGATGTAGTTTCCGATAGGCATTTCAAAAATAGGTGTCGATAGACATTTTAGATATAGGTGTCGATAGGCATTTCAGATATAGGTGTCGATAGGCATTTCAGATATAGGTGTCGATAGGCTTTTCAGATATAAGTGCCGATAGGCATTTCAGATATAGTTGCCGATTGGCATTTTAAAAATAGGTGTTGATAGGCATTTCAGATATAGAAGCCGATAGGCATTTCAAATATAGGTGCCGATAGGCATTCCAGATATGGTTGCCGATAGGCATTTCAAATATAGGTGCTGATGGGCATTTCAGATGTAGTTTCCGATAGGCATTTCAAAAATAGGTGTCGATAGGCATTTCAGATATAGGTGTCGATAGGCATTTCAGATATAGGTGTCAATAGGCATTTCAGATATAGGTGTCGATAGGCATTTCAGATATAGGTGTCGATAGGCATTTCAGATATATGTGTCGATAGGCATTTCAGATATAGATGTCGATAGGCATTTCAGATATAGGTGCCGATAGGCATTTCAGATATAGTTGCCGATTTGCATTTTAAAAATAGGTGCCGATAGGCATTTCAAATATAGGTGCCGATAGGCATTCCAGATATAGTTGCCGATAGGCATTTCAAATATAGGTGCTGATAGGCATTTCAGATGTAGTTTCCGATAGGCATTTCAAAAATAGGTGTCCATAGGCATTTCAGATATAGGTGTCGATAGGCATTTCAGATATAGGTGTCGATAGGCATTTCAGATATAGGTGTCGATAGGCATTTCAGATATAGGTGTCGATAAGCATTTCAGATATAGGTGTCGATAGGCATTTCAGATATAGGTGTCGATAGGCATTTCAGATATAGGTGTCGATAGGCATTTCAGATATAGGTGCCGATAGGCATTTCAGATATAGGTGTCGGTAGGCATTTCAGATATAGGTGTTGATAGGCATTTCAGATATAGGTGTCGATAGGCATTTCAGATATAGGTGTCGATAGGCATTTCAGATATAGTTGCCGATTGGCATTTTAAAAATAGGTGCCGATAGGCATTTCAGATATAGAAGCCGATAGGCATTTCAAATATAGGTGCCGATAGGCATTCCAGATATGGTTGCCGATAGGCATTTCAAATATAGGTGCTGATAGGCATTTCAGATGTAGTTTCCGATAGGCATTTCAAAAATAGGTGTCGATAGGCATTTCAGATATAGGTGTCGGTAGGCATTTCAGATATAGGTGTCGATAGGCATTTCAGATATAGGTGTCGATAGGCATTTCAGATATAGGTGTCGATAGGCATTTCAGATATAGGTGTCGATAGGCATTTCAGATATAGGTGTCGATAGGCATTTCAGATATAGGTGCCGATAGGCATTTCAGATATAGTTGCCGATTGGCATTTTAAAAATAGGTGCCGATAGGCATTTCAGATATAGAAGCTGATAGGCATTTCAAATATAGGTGCCGATAGGCATTCCAGATATGGTTGCCGATAGGCATATCAAATATAGTTGCTGATAGGCATTTCAGATGTAGTTTCCGATAGGCATTTCAAAAATAGGTGTCGATAGGCATTTCAGATATAGGTGTCGATAGGCATTTCAGATATAGGTGTCGATAGGCATTTCATATATAGGTGTCGATAGGCATTTCAGATATAGGTGTCGATAGGCATTTCAGATATAGGTGTCGATAGGCATTTCAGATATAAGTGTCGATAGGCATTTCAGATATAGGTGCCGATAGGCATTTCAGATATAGTTGCCGATTGGCATTTTAAAAATAGGTGCCGATAGGCATTTCAGATATAGAAGCCGATAGGCATTTCAAATATAGGTGCCGATAGGCATTCCAGATATGGTTGCCGATAGGCATTTCAAATATAGGTGCTGATAGGCATTTCAGATGTAGTTTCCGATAGGCATTTCAAAAATAGGTGTCGATAGGCATTTCAGATATAGGTGTCGATAGGCATTTCAGATATAGGTGTCGATAGGCATTTCAGATATAGGTGTCGATAGGCATTTCAGATATAGGTGTCGATAGGCATTTCAGATATAGGTGTCGATAGGCATTTCAGATATAGGTGCCGATAGGCATTTCAGATATAGTTGCCGATTGGCATTTTAAAAATAGGTGCCGATAGGCATTTCAGATATAGAAGCCGATAGGCATTTCAAATATAGGTGCCGATAGGCATTCCAGATATGGTTGCCGATAGGCATTTCAAATATAGGTGCTGATAGGCATTTCAGATGTAGTTTCCGATAGGCATTTCAAAAATAGGTGTCGATAGGCATTTCAGATATAGGTGTCGATAGGCATTTCAGATATAGGTGTCGATAGGCATTTCAGATATAGGTGTCGATAGGCATTTCAGATATAGGTGTCGATAGGCATTTCAGATATAGGTGTCGATAGGCATTTCAGATATAGGTGTCGATAGGCATTTCAGATATAGGTGTCGATAGGCATTTTAGATATAGGTGCCGATAGGCATTTCAGATATAGTTGCCGATTGGCATTTTAAAAATAGGTGCCGATAGGCATTTCAGATATAGAAGCCGATAGGCATTTTAAATATAGGTGCCGATAGGCATTCCAGATATGGTTGCCGATGGGCATTTCAAATATAGGTGCTGATAGGCATTTCAGATGTAGTTTCCGATAGGCATTTCAAAAATAGGTGTCGATAGGCATTTCAGATATAGGTGTCGATAGGCATTTCAGATATAGGTGTCGATAGGTTTTTCAAATATAGGTGTCGATAGGCATTTCAGATATAGGTGTCGATAGGCATTTCAGATATAGGTGTCGATAGGCATTTCAGATATAGGTGTCGATAGGCATTTCAGATATAGGTGTCGATAGGCATATCAGATATAGGTGCCGATAGGCATTTCAGATATAGTTGCCGATTGGCATTTTAAAAATAGGTGCCGATAGGCATTTCAGATATAGAAGCCGATAAGCATTTCAAATATAGGTGCCGATAGGCATTCCAGATATGGTTGCCGATAGGCATTTCAAATATAGGTGCTGATAGGCATTTCAGATGTAGTTTCCGATAGGCATTTCAAAAATAGGTGTCGATAGGCATTTCAGATATAGGTGTCGATAGGCATTTCAGATATAGGTGTCGATAGGCATTTCAGATATAGGTGTCGATAGGCATTTCAGATATAGGTGTCGATAGGCATTTCAGATATAGGTGTCGATAGGCATTTCTGATAGAGGTGTCGATAGGCATTTCAGATATAGGTGTCGATAGGCATTTCAGATATAGGTGTCGATAGGCATTTCAGATATAGGTGTCGATAGGCATTTCAGATATAGGTGCCGATAGGCATTTCAGATATAGTTGCCGATTGGCATTTAAAAATAGGTGCCGATAGGCATTTCAGATATAGAAGCCGATAGGCATTTCAAATATAGGTGCCGATAGGCCTTCCAGATATGGTTGCCGATAGGCATTTCAAATATAGGTGCTGATAGAATTTCAGATGTAGTTTCCGATAGGCATTTCAAAAATAGGTGTCGATAGGCATTTCAGATATAGGTGTCGATAGGCATTTCAGATATTGGTGTCGATAGGCATTTCAGATATAGGTGTCGATAGGCATTTCAGATATAGGTGTCGATAGGCATTTCAGATATAGGTGTCGATAGGCATTTCAGATATAGGTGTCGATAGGCATTTCAGATATAGGTGTCGATAGGCATTTCAGATATAGGTGCCGATAGGCATTTCAGATATAGTTGCCGATTGGCATTTAAAAATAAGTGCCGATAGGCATTTCAGATATAGAAGCCGATAGGCATTTCAAATATAGGTGCCGATAGGCATTCCAGACATGGTTGCCGATAGGCATTTCAAATATAGGTGCTGATAGGCATTTCAGATGTAGTTTCCGATAGGCATTTCAAAAATAGGTGTCGATAGGCATTTCAGATATAGGTGTCGATAGGCATTTCAGATATAGGTGTCGATAGGCATTTCAGATATGGGTGTCGATAGGCATTTCAGATATAGGTGTCGATAGGCATTTCAGATATAGGTGTCGATAGGCATTTCAGATATAGGTGTCGATAGGCATTTCAGATATAGGTGTCGATAGGCATTTCAGATATAGGTGCCGATAGGCATTTCAGATATAGTTGCCGATTGGCATTTTTAAAATAGGTGCCGATAGGCATTTCAGATATATAAGCCGATAGGCATTTCAAATATAGGTGCCGATAGGCATTCCAGATATGGTTGCCGATAGGCATTTCAAATATAGGTGCTGATAGGCATTTCAGATGTAGTTTCCGATAGGCATTTCAAAAATAGGTGTCGATAGGCATTTCAGATATAGGTGTCGATAGGCATTTCAGATATAGGTGTCGATAGGCATTACAGATATAGGTGTCGATAGGCATTTCAGATATAGGTGTCGATAGGCATTTCAGATATAGGTGTCGATAGGCATTTCAGATATAGGTGTCGATAGGCATTTCAGATATGGTGTCGATAGGCATTTCAGATATAGGTGTCGATAGGCATTTCAGATATAAGTGCCGATAGGCATTTCAGATATAGTTGCCGATTGGCATTTTAAAAATAGGTGCCGATAAGCATTTCAGATATTGAAGCCGATAGGCATTTCAAATATAGGTGCCGATAGGCATTCCAGATATGTTTGCCGATAGGCATTTGAAATATAGGTGCTGATAGGCATTTCAGATGTAGTTTCCGATAGGCATTTCAAAAATAGGTGTCGATAGGCATTTCAGATATAGGTGTCGATAGGCATTTCAGATATAGGTGTCGATAGGCATTTCAGATATAGGTGACGATAGGCATTTCAGATATAGGTGCCGATAGGCATTTCAGATATAGTTGCCGATTGGCATTTTAAAAATAGGTGCCGATAGGCATTTCAGATATAGAAGCCGATAGGCATTTCAAATATAGGTGCCGATAGGCATTCCAGATATGGTTGCCGATAGGCATTTTAAATATAGGTGCTGATAGGCATTTCAGATGTAGTTTCCGATAGGCATTTCAAAAATAGGTGTCGATAGGCATTTCAGATATAGGTGTCGATAGGCATTTCAGATATAGGTGTCGATAGGCATTTCAGATATAGGTGTCGATAGGCATTTCAGATATAGGTGCCGAAAGGCATTTCAGATATAGTTGCCGATTGGCATTTTAAAAATAGGTGCCGATAGGCATTTCAGATATAGAAGCCGATAGGCATTTCAAATATAGGTGCCGATAGGCATTCCAGATATGGTTGCCGATAGGCATTTCAAATATAGGTGCTGATAGGCATTTCAGATGTAGTTTCCGATAGGCATTTCAAAAATAGGTGTCGATAGGCATTTCAGATGTAGGTGTCGATAGGCATTTCAGATATAGGTGTCAATAGGCATTTCAGATATAGGTGTCGATAGGCATTTCAGATATAGGTGTCGATAGGCATTTCAGATATAGGTGCCGATAGGCATTTCAGATATGGTTGCCGATAGGCATTTCAAATATAGGTGCTGATAGGCATTTCAGATGTAGTTTCCGATAGGCATTTCAAAAATAGGTGTCGATAGGCATTTCAGATATAGGTGTCGATAGGCATTTCAGATATAGGTGTCGATAGGCATTTCAGATATAGGTGTCGATAGGCATTTCAGATATAGGTGTCGATAGGCATTTCAGATATAAGTGTCGATAGGCATTTCAGATATAGGTGTCGACAGGCATTTCAGATATAGGTGTCGATAGGCATTTCAGATATAGGTGCCGATAGGCATTTCAGATATAGTTGCCGATTGGCATTTTAAAAATAGGTGCTGATAGGCATTTCAGATATAGAAGCCGATAGGCATTTCAAATATAGGTGCCGATGGGCATTCCAGATATGGTTGCCGATAGGCATTTCAAATATAGGTGCTGATAGGCATTACAGATGTAGTTTCCGATAGGCACTTCAAAAATAGGTGTCGATAGGCATTTCAGATATAGGTGTCGATAGGCATTTCAGATATAGGTGTCGATAGGCATTTCAGATATAGGTGTCGATAGGCATTTCAGATATAGGTGTCGATAGGCATTTCAGATATAGGTGTCGATAGGCATTTCAGATATAGGTGTCGATAGGCATTTCAGATATAGGTGTCGATAGGCATTTCAGATATGGGTGCCGATAGGCATTTCAGATATAGAAGCCGATAGGCATTTCAAATATAGGTGCCGATAGGCATTCCAGATATGGTTGCCGATAGGCATTTCAAATATAGGTGCTGATAGGCATTTCAGATGTAGTTTCCGATAGGCATTTCAAAAATAGGTGTCGATAGGCATTTCAGATATAGGTGTCGATAGGCATTTCAGATATAGGTGTCCATAGGCATTACAGATATAGGTGTCGATAGGCATTTCAGATATAGGTGTCGATAGGCATTTCAGATATAGGTGTCGATAGGCATTTCAGATATAGGTGTCGATAGGCATTTCAGATATAAGTGCCGATAGGCATTTCAGATATAGTTGCCGATTGGCATTTTAAAAATAGGTGCCGATAGGCATTTCAGATATAGAAGCCGATAGGCATTTCAAATATAGGTGCCGATAGGCATTCCAGATATGGTTGCCGATAGGCATTTGAAATATAGGTGCTGATAGGCATTTCAGATGTAGTTTCCGATAGGCATTTCAAAAATAGGTGTCGATAGGCATTTCAGATATAGGTGTCGATAGGCATTTCAGATATAGGTGTCGATAGGCATTTCAGATATAGGTGTCGATAGGCATTTCAGATATAGGTGCCGATAGGCATTACAGATATAGTTGCCGATTGGCATTTTAAAAATAGGTGCCGATAGGCATTTCAGATATAGAAGCCGATAGGCATTTCAAATATAGGTGCCGATAGGCATTCCAGATATGGTTGCCGATAGGCATTTCAAATATAGGTGCTGATAGGCATTTCAGATGTAGTTTCCGATAGGCATTTCAAAAATAGGTGTCGATAGGCATTTCAGATATAGGTGTCGATAGGCATTTCAGATATAGGTGTCGATAGGCATTACAGATATAGGTGTCGATAGGCATTTCAGATATAGGTGTCGATAGGCATTTCAGATATAGGTGTCGATAGGCATTTCAGATATAGGTGTCGATAGGCATTTCAGATATAGGTGTCGATAGGCATTTCAGATATAGGTGTCGATAGGCATTTCAGATATAAGTGCCGATAGGCATTTTAGATATAGTTGCCGATTGGCATTTTAAAAATAGGTGCCGATAGGCATTTCAGATATAGAAGCCGATAGGCATTTCAAATATAGGTGCCGATAGGCATTCCAGATATGGTTGCCGATAGGCATTTCAAATATAGGTGCTGATAGGCATTTCAGATGTAGTTTCCGATAGGCATTTCAAAAATAGGTGTCGATAGGCATTTCAGATATAGGTGTCGATAGGCATTTCAGATATAGGTGTCAATAGGCATTTCAGATATAGGTGTCGATAGGCATTTCAGATATAGGTGTCGATAGGCATTTCAGATATAGGTGTCGATAGGCATTTCAGATATAGGTGTCGATAGGCATTTCAGATATAGGTGTCGATAGGCATTTCAGATATAGGTGTCGATAGGCATTTCAGATATAGGTGCCGATAGGCATTTCAGATATAGTTGCCGATTGGCATTTTAAAAATAGGTGCCGATAGGCATTTCAGATATAGAAGCCGATAGGCATTTCAAATATAGGTGCCGATAGGCATTCCAGATATGGTTGCCGATAGGCATTTCAAATATAGGTGCTGATAGGCATTTCAGATGTAGTTTCCGATAGGCATTTCAAAAATAGGTGTCGATAGGCATTTCAGATATAGGTGTCGATAGGCATTTCAGATATAGGTGTCGATAGGCATTTCAGATATAGGTGTCGATAGGCATTTCAGATATAGGTTTCGATAGGCATTTCAGATATAGGTGTCGATAGGCATTTCAGATATAAGTGCCGATAGGCATTTCAGATATAGTTGCCGATTGGCATTTTAAAAATAGGTGTTGATAGGCATTTCAGATATAGAAGCCGATAGGCATTTCAAATATAGGTGCCGATAGGCATTCCAGATATGGTTGCCGATAGGCATTTCAAATATAGGTGCTGATGGGCATTTCAGATGTAGTTTCCGATAGGCATTTCAAAAATAGGTGTCGATAGGCATTTCAGATATAGGTGTCGATAGGCATTTCAGATATAGGTGTCAATAGGCATTTCAGATATAGGTGTCGATAGGCATTTCAGATATAGGTGTCGATAGGCATTTCAGATATAGGTGTCGATAGGCATTTCAGATATAGGTGCCGATAGGCATTTCAGATATAGTTGCCGATTTGCATTTTAAAAATAGGTGCCGATAGGCATTTCAGATATAGAAGCCGATAGGCATTTCAAATATAGGTGCCGATAGGCATTCCAGATATATTTGCCGATAGGCATTTCAAATATAGGTGCTGATAGGCATTTCAGATGTAGTTTCCGATAGGCATTTCAAAAATAGTTGTCGATAGGCATTTCAGATATAGGTGTCGATAGGCATTTCAGATATAGGTGTCGATAGGCATTCCAGATATAGTTGCCGATAGGCATTTCAAATATAGGTGCTGATAGGCATTTCAGATGTAGTTTCCGATAGGCATTTCAAAAATAGTTGTCGATAGGCATTTCAGATATAGGTGTCGATAGGCATTTCAGATATAGGTGTCGGTAGGCATTTCAGATATAGGTGTCGATAGGCATTTCAGATATAGGTGTCGATAGGCATTTCAGATATAGGTGTCGATAGGCATTTCAGATATAGGTGTCGATAGGCATTTCAGATATAGGTGTCGATAGGCATTTCAGATATAGGTGCCGATAGGCATTTCAGATATAGTTGCCGATTGGCATTTTAAAAATAGGTGCCGATAGGCATTTCAGATATAGAAGCCGATAGGCATTTCAAATATAGGTGCCGATAGGCATTCCAGATATGGTTGCCGATAGGCATTTCAAATATAGTTGCTGATA
Source organism: Venustoraphidia nigricollis (assembly GCA_034508555.1). Taxonomy (NCBI): domain Eukaryota; kingdom Metazoa; phylum Arthropoda; class Insecta; order Raphidioptera; family Raphidiidae; genus Venustoraphidia; species Venustoraphidia nigricollis. Next base: position 36,550 of record JAVRKA010000083.1, read on the forward strand.
GGCATTTCAGATGTAGTTTCCGATAGGCATTTCAAAAATAGGTGTCGATAGGCATTTCAGATATAGGTGTCGATAGGCATTTCAGATATAGGTGTCGATAGGCATTTCATATATAGGTGTCGATAGGCATTTCAGATATAGGTGTCGATAGGCATTTCAGATATAGGTGTCGATAGGCATTTCAGATATAGGTGTCGATAGGCATTTCAGATGTAGGTGCCGATAGGCATTTCAGATATAGTTGCCGATTGGCATTTTAAAAATACGTGCCGATAGGCATTTCAGATATAGAAGCCGATAGGCATTTCAAATATAGGTGCCGATAGGCATTCCAGATATGGTTGCCGATAGGCATTTCAAATATAGGTGCTGATAGGCATTTTAGATGTAGTTTCCGATAGGCATTTCAAAAATAGGTGGCGATAGGCATTTCAGATATAGGTGTCGATAGGCATTTCAGATATATGTGTTGATAGGCATTTCAGATATAGGTGTCGATAGGCATTTCAGATATAGGTGTCGATAGGCATTGCAGATATAGGTGTCGATAGGCATTTCAGATATAGGTGTCGATAGGCATTTCAGATATAGGTGTCGATAGGCATTTCAGATATAGGTTCCGATAGGCATTTCAGATATAGTTGCCGATTGGCAATTTAAAAATAGGTGCCGATAGGCATTTCAGATATAGAAGCCGATAGGCATTTCAAATATAGGTGCCGATAGGTATTCCAGATATGGTTGCCGATAGGCATTTCAAATATAGGTGCTGATAGGCATTTCAGATGTAGTTTCCGATAGGCATTTCAAAAATAGGTGTCGATAGGCATTTCAGATATAGGTGTCGATAGGCATTTCAGATATAGGTGTCGATAGGCATTTCAGATATAGGTGTCGATAGGCATTTCAGATATAGGTGTCGATAGGCATTTCAGATATAGGTGTCGATAGGCATTTCAGATATAGGTGTCGATAGGCATTTCAGATATAGGTGTCGATAGGCATTTCAGATATATGTGTCGATAGGCATTTCAGATATAGGTGTCGATAGGCATTTCAGATATAGGTGTCGATAGGCATTTCAGATATAGGTGTCGATAGGCATTTTAGATATAGGTGCCGATAGGCATTTCAGATATAGTTGCCGATTGGCATTTTAAAAATAGGTGCCGATAGGCATTTCAGATATAGAAGCCGATAGGCATTTTAAATATAGGTGCCGATAGGCATTCCAGATATGGTTGCCGATGGGCATTTCAAATATAGGTGCTGATAGGCATTTCAGATGTAGTTTCCGATAGGCATTTCAAAAATAGGTGTCGATAGGCATTTCAGATATAGGTGTCGATAGGCATTTCAGATATAGGTGTCGATAGGTTTTTCAAATATAGGTGTCGATAGGCATTTCAGATATAGGTGTCGATAGGCATTTCAGATATAGGTGTCGATAGGCATTTCAGATATAGGTGTCGATAGGCATTTCAGATATAGGTGTCGATAGGCATATCAGATATAGGTGCCGATAGGCATTTCAGATATAGTTGCCGATTGGCATTTTAAAAATAGGTGCCGATAGGCATTTCAGATATAGAAGCCGATAAGCATTTCAAATATAGGTGCCGATAGGCATTCCAGATATGGTTGCCGATAGGCATTTCAAATATAGGTGCTGATAGGCATTTCAGATGTAGTTTCCGATAGGCATTTCAAAAATAGGTGTCGATAGGCATTTCAGATATAGGTGTCGATAGGCATTTCAGATATAGGTGTCGATAGGCATTTCAGATATAGGTGTCGATAGGCATTTCAGATATAGGTGTCGATAGGCATTTCAGATATAGGTGTCGATAGGCATTTCTGATAGAGGTGTCGATAGGCATTTCAGATATAGGTGTCGATAGGCATTTCAGATATAGGTGTCGATAGGCATTTCAGATATAGGTGTCGATAGGCATTTCAGATATAGGTGCCGATAGGCATTTCAGATATAGTTGCCGATTGGCATTTAAAAATAGGTGCCGATAGGCATTTCAGATATAGAAGCCGATAGGCATTTCAAATATAGGTGCCGATAGGCCTTCCAGATATGGTTGCCGATAGGCATTTCAAATATAGGTGCTGATAGAATTTCAGATGTAGTTTCCGATAGGCATTTCAAAAATAGGTGTCGATAGGCATTTCAGATATAGGTGTCGATAGGCATTTCAGATATTGGTGTCGATAGGCATTTCAGATATAGGTGTCGATAGGCATTTCAGATATAGGTGTCGATAGGCATTTCAGATATAGGTGTCGATAGGCATTTCAGATATAGGTGTCGATAGGCATTTCAGATATAGGTGTCGATAGGCATTTCAGATATAGGTGCCGATAGGCATTTCAGATATAGTTGCCGATTGGCATTTAAAAATAAGTGCCGATAGGCATTTCAGATATAGAAGCCGATAGGCATTTCAAATATAGGTGCCGATAGGCATTCCAGATATGGTTGCCGATAGGCATTTCAAATATAGGTGCTGATAGGCATTTCAGATGTAGTTTCCGATAGGCATTTCAAAAATAGGTGTCGATAGGCATTTCAGATATAGGTGTCGATAGGCATTTCAGATATAGGTGTCGATAGGCATTTCAGATATGGGTGTCGATAGGCATTTCAGATATAGGTGTCGATAGGCATTTCAGATATAGGTGTCGATAGGCATTTCAGATATAGGTGTCGATAGGCATTTCAGATATAGGTGTCGATAGGCATTTCAGATATAGGTGCCGATAGGCATTTCAGATATAGTTGCCGATTGGCATTTTTAAAATAGGTGCCGATAGGCATTTCAGATATATAAGCCGATAGGCATTTCAAATATAGGTGCCGATAGGCATTCCAGATATGGTTGCCGATAGGCATTTCAAATATAGGTGCTGATAGGCATTTCAGATGTAGTTTCCGATAGGCATTTCAAAAATAGGTGTCGATAGGCATTTCAGATATAGGTGTCGATAGGCATTTCAGATATAGGTGTCGATAGGCATTACAGATATAGGTGTCGATAGGCATTTCAGATATAGGTGTCGATAGGCATTTCAGATATAGGTGTCGATAGGCATTTCAGATATAGGTGTCGATAGGCATTTCAGATATGGTGTCGATAGGCATTTCAGATATAGGTGTCGATAGGCATTTCAGATATAAGTGCCGATAGGCATTTCAGATATAGTTGCCGATTGGCATTTTAAAAATAGGTGCCGATAAGCATTTCAGATATTGAAGCCGATAGGCATTTCAAATATAGGTGCCGATAGGCATTCCAGATATGGTTGCCGATAGGCATTTGAAATATAGGTGCTGATAGGCATTTCAGATGTAGTTTCCGATAGGCATTTCAAAAATAGGTGTCGATAGGCATTTCAGATATAGGTGTCGATAGGCATTTCAGATATAGGTGTCGATAGGCATTTCAGATATAGGTGACGATAGGCATTTCAGATATAGGTGCCGATAGGCATTTCAGATATAGTTGCCGATTGGCATTTTAAAAATAGGTGCCGATAGGCATTTCAGATATAGAAGCCGATAGGCATTTCAAATATAGGTGCCGATAGGCATTCCAGATATGGTTGCCGATAGGCATTTTAAATATAGGTGCTGATAGGCATTTCAGATGTAGTTTCCGATAGGCATTTCAAAAATAGGTGTCGATAGGCATTTCAGATATAGGTGTCGATAGGCATTTCAGATATAGGTGTCGATAGGCATTTCAGATATAGGTGTCGATAGGCATTTCAGATATAGGTGCCGAAAGGCATTTCAGATATAGTTGCCGATTGGCATTTTAAAAATAGGTGCCGATAGGCATTTCAGATATAGAAGCCGATAGGCATTTCAAATATAGGTGCCGATAGGCATTCCAGATATGGTTGCCGATAGGCATTTCAAATATAGGTGCTGATAGGCATTTCAGATGTAGTTTCCGATAGGCATTTCAAAAATAGGTGTCGATAGGCATTTCAGATGTAGGTGTCGATAGGCATTTCAGATATAGGTGTCAATAGGCATTTCAGATATAGGTGTCGATAGGCATTTCAGATATAGGTGTCGATAGGCATTTCAGATATAGGTGCCGATAGGCATTTCAGATATGGTTGCCGATAGGCATTTCAAATATAGGTGCTGATAGGCATTTCAGATGTAGTTTCCGATAGGCATTTCAAAAATAGGTGTCGATAGGCATTTCAGATATAGGTGTCGATAGGCATTTCAGATATAGGTGTCGATAGGCATTTCAGATATAGGTGTCGATAGGCATTTCAGATATAGGTGTCGATAGGCATTTCAGATATAAGTGTCGATAGGCATTTCAGATATAGGTGTCGACAGGCATTTCAGATATGGGTGTCGATAGGCATTTCAGATATAGGTGCCGATAGGCATTTCAGATATAGTTGCCGATTGGCATTTTAAAAATAGGTGCTGATAGGCATTTCAGATATAGAAGCCGATAGGCATTTCAAATATAGGTGCCGATGGGCATTCCAGATATGGTTGCCGATAGGCATTTCAAATATAGGTGCTGATAGGCATTACAGATGTAGTTTCCGATAGGCACTTCAAAAATAGGTGTCGATAGGCATTTCAGATATAGGTGTCGATAGGCATTTCAGATATAGGTGTCGATAGGCATTTCAGATATAGGTGTCGATAGGCATTTCAGATATAGGTGTCGATAGGCATTTCAGTTATAGGTGTCGATAGGCATTTCAGATATAGGTGTCGATAGGCATTTCAGATATAGGTGTCGATAGGCATTTCAGATATAGGTGCCGATAGGCATTTCAGATATAGAAGCCGATAGGCATTTCAAATATAGGTGCCGATAGGCATTCCAGATATGGTTGCCGATAGGCATTTCAAATATAGGTGCTGATAGGCATTTCAGATGTAGTTTCCGATAGGCATTTCAAAAATAGGTGTCGATAGGCATTTCAGATATAGGTGTCGATAGGCATTTCAGATATAGGTGTCCATAGGCATTACAGATATAGGTGTCGATAGGCATTTCAGATATAGGTGTCGATAGGCATTTCAGATATAGGTGTCGATAGGCATTTCAGATATAGGTGTCGATAGGCATTTCAGATATAAGTGCCGATAGGCATTTCAGATATAGTTGCCGATTGGCATTTTAAAAATAGGTGCCGATAGGCATTTCAGATATAGAAGCCGATAGGCATTTCAAATATAGGTGCCGATAGGCATTCCAGATATGGTTGCCGATAGGCATTTGAAATATAGGTGCTGATAGGCATTTCAGATGTAGTTTCCGATAGGCATTTCAAAAATAGGTGTCGATAGGCATTTCAGATATAGGTGTCGATAGGCATTTCAGATATAGGTGTCGATAGGCATTTCAGATATAGGTGTCGATAGGCATTTCAGATATAGGTGCCGATAGGCATTACAGATATAGTTGCCGATTGGCATTTTAAAAATAGGTGCCGATAGGCATTTCAGATATAGAAGCCGATAGGCATTTCAAATATAGGTGCCGATAGGCATTCCAGATATGGTTGCCGATAGGCATTTCAAATATAGGTGCTGATAGGCATTTCAGATGTAGTTTCCGATAGGCATTTCAAAAATAGGTGTCGATAGGCATTTCAGATATAGGTGTCGATAGGCATTTCAGATATAGGTGTCGATAGGCATTACAGATATAGGTGTCGATAGGCATTTCAGATATAGGTGTCGATAGGCATTTCAGATATAGGTGTCGATAGGCATTTCAGATATAGGTGTCGATAGGCATTTCAGATATAGGTGTCGATAGGCATTTCAGATATAGGTGTCGATAGGCATTTCAGATATAAGTGCCGATAGGCATTTTAGATATAGTTGCCGATTGGCATTTTAAAAATAGGTGCCGATAGGCATTTCAGATATAGAAGCCGATAGGCATTTCAAATATAGGTGCCGATAGGCATTCCAGATATGGTTGCCGATAGGCATTTCAAATATAGGTGCTGATAGGCATTTCAGATGTAGTTTCCGATAGGCATTTCAAAAATAGGTGTCGATAGGCATTTCAGATATAGGTGTCGATAGGCATTTCAGATATAGGTGTCAATAGGCATTTCAGATATAGGTGTCGATAGGCATTTCAGATATAGGTGTCGATAGGCATTTCAGATATAGGTGTCGATAGGCATTTCAGATATAGGTGTCGATAGGCATTTCAGATATAGGTGTCGATAGGCATTTCAGATATAGGTGTCGATAGGCATTTCAGATATAGGTGCCGATAGGCATTTCAGATATAGTTGCCGATTGGCATTTTAAAAATAGGTGCCGATAGGCATTTCAGATATAGAAGCCGATAGGCATTTCAAATATAGGTGCCGATAGGCATTCCAGATATGGTTGCCGATAGGCATTTCAAATATAGGTGCTGATAGGCATTTCAGATGTAGTTTCCGATAGGCATTTCAAAAATAGGTGTCGATAGGCATTTCAGATATAGGTGTCGATAGGCATTTCAGATATAGGTGTCGATAGGCATTTCAGATATAGGTGTCGATAGGCATTTCAGATATAGGTTTCGATAGGCATTTCAGATATAGGTGTCGATAGGCATTTCAGATATAAGTGCCGATAGGCATTTCAGATATAGTTGCCGATTGGCATTTTAAAAATAGGTGTTGATAGGCATTTCAGATATAGAAGCCGATAGGCATTTCAAATATAGGTGCCGATAGGCATTCCAGATATGGTTGCCGATAGGCATTTCAAATATAGGTGCTGATGGGCATTTCAGATGTAGTTTCCGATAGGCATTTCAAAAATAGGTGTCGATAGGCATTTCAGATATAGGTGTCGATAGGCATTTCAGATATAGGTGTCAATAGGCATTTCAGATATAGGTGTCGATAGGCATTTCAGATATAGGTGTCGATAGGCATTTCAGATATAGGTGTCGATAGGCATTTCAGATATAGGTGCCGATAGGCATTTCAGATATAGTTGCCGATTTGCATTTTAAAAATAGGTGCCGATAGGCATTTCAGATATAGAAGCCGATAGGCATTTCAAATATAGGTGCCGATAGGCATTCCAGATATATTTGCCGATAGGCATTTCAAATATAGGTGCTGATAGGCATTTCAGATGTAGTTTCCGATAGGCATTTCAAAAATAGTTGTCGATAGGCATTTCAGATATAGGTGTCGATAGGCATTTCAGATATAGGTGTCGATAGGCATTCCAGATATAGTTGCCGATAGGCATTTCAAATATAGGTGCTGATAGGCATTTCAGATGTAGTTTCCGATAGGCATTTCAAAAATAGTTGTCGATAGGCATTTCAGATATAGGTGTCGATAGGCATTTCAGATATAGGTGTCGGTAGGCATTTCAGATATAGGTGTCGATAGGCATTTCAGATATAGGTGTCGATAGGCATTTCAGATATAGGTGTCGATAGGCATTTCAGATATAGGTGTCGATAGGCATTTCAGATATAGGTGTCGATAGGCATTTCAGATATAGGTGCCGATAGGCATTTCAGATATATTTGCCGATTGGCATTTTAAAAATAGGTGCCGATAGGCATTTCAGATATAGAAGCCGATAGGCATTTCAAATATAGGTGCCGATAGGCATTCCAGATATGGTTGCCGATAGGCATTTCAAATATAGTTGCTGATAGGCATTTCAGATGTAGTTTCCGATAGGCATTTCAAAAATAGGTGTCGATAGGCATTTCAGATATAGGTGTCGATAGGCATTTCAGATATAGGTGTCGATAGGCATTTCATATATAGGTGTCGATAGGCATTTCAGATATAGGTGTCGATAGGCATTTCAGATATAGGTGTCGATAGGCATTTCAGATATAGGTGTCGATAGGCATTTCAGATGTAGGTGCCGATAGGCATTTCAGATATAGTTGCCGATTGGCATTTTAAAAATACGTGCCGATAGGCATTTCAGATATAGAAGCCGATAGGCATTTCAAATATAGGTGCCGATAGGCATTCCAGATATGGTTGCCGATAGGCATTTCAAATATAGGTGCTGATAGGCATTTTAGATGTAGTTTCCGATAGGCATTTCAAAAATAGGTGGCGATAGGCATTTCAGATATAGGTGTCGATAGGCATTTCAGATATATGTGTTGATAGGCATTTCAGATATAGGTGTCGATAGGCATTTCAGATATAGGTGTCGATAGGCATTTCAGATATAGGTGTCGATAGGCATTTCAGATATAGGTGTCGATAGGCATTTCAGATATAGGTGTCGATAGGCATTTCAGATATAGGTTCCGATAGGCATTTCAGATATAGTTGCCGATTGGCAATTTAAAAATAGGTGCCGATAGGCATTTCAGATATAGAAGCCGATAGGCATTTCAAATATAGGTGCCGACAGGTATTCCAGATATGGTTGCCGATAGGCATTTCAAATATAGGTGCTGATAGGCATTTCAGATGTAGTTTCCGATAGGCATTTCAAAAATAGGTGTCGATAGGCATTTCAGATATAGGTGTCGATAGGCATTTCAGATATAGGTGTCGATAGGCATTTCAGATATAGGTGTCGATAGGCATTTCAGATATAGGTGTCGATAGGCATTTCAGATATAGGTGTCGATAGGCATTTCAGATATAGGTGTCGATAGGCATTTCAGATATAAGTGTCGATAGGCATTTCAGATATAGGTGCCGATAGGCATTTCAGATATATTTGCCGATTGGCATTTTAAAAATAGGTGCCGATAGGCATTTCAGATATAGAAGCCGATAGGCATTTCAAATATAGGTGCCGATAGGCATTCCAGATATGGTTGCCGATAGGCATTTCAAATATAGGTGCTGATAGGCATTTCAGATGTAGTTTCCGAAAGGCATTTCAAAAATAGGTGTCGATAGGCATTTCAGATATAGGTGTCGATAGGCATTTCAGATATAGGTGTCGATAGGCATTTCAGATATAGGTGTCGATAGGCATTTCAGATATAGGTGTCGATAGGCATTTCAGATATAGGTGTCGATAGGCATTTCAGATATAGGTGTCGATAGGCATTTCAGATATAGGTGTCGATAGGCATTTCAGATATAGGTGCCGATAGGCATTTCAGATATAGTTGCCGATTGGCATTTTAAAAATAGGTGCCGATAGGCATTTCAGATATAGAAGCCGATAGGCATTTCAAATATAGGTGCCGATAGGCATTCCAGATATGGTTGCCGATAGGCATTTCAAATATAGGTGCTGATAGGCATTTCAGATGTAGTTTCCGATAGGCATTTCAAAAATAGGTGTCGATAGGCATTTCAGATATAGGTGTCGATAGGCATTTCAGATATAGGTGTCGATAGGTTTTTCAAATATAGGTGTCGATAGGCATTTCAGATATAGGTGTCGATAGGCATTTCAGATATAGGTGTCGATAGGCATTTCAGATATAGGTGTCGATAGGCATTTCAGATATAGGTGTCGATAGGCATATCAGATATAGGTGCCGATAGGCATTTCAGATATAGTTGCCGATTGGCATTTTAAAAATAGGTGCCGATAGGCATTTCAGATATAGAAGCCGATAAGCATTTCAAATATAGGTGCCGATAGGCATTCCAGATATGGTTGCCGATAGGCATTTCAAATATAGGTGCTGATAGGCATTTCAGATGTAGTTTCCGATAGGCATTTCAAAAATAGGTGTCGATAGGCATTTCAGATATAGGTGTCGATAGGCATTTCAGATATAGGTGTCGATAGGCATTTCAGATATAGGTGTCGATAGGCATTTCAGATATAGGTGTCGATAGGCATTTCAGATATAGGTGTCGATAGGCATTTCTGATAGAGGTGTCGATAGGCATTTCAGATATAGGTGTCGATAGGCATTTCAGATATAGGTGTCGATAGGCATTTCAGATATAGGTGTCGATAGGCATTTCAGATATAGGTGCCGATAGGCATTTCAGATATAGTTGCCGATTGGCATTTAAAAATAGGTGCCGATAGGCATTTCAGATATAGAAGCCGATAGGCATTTCAAATATAGGTGCCGATAGGCCTTCCAGATATGGTTGCCGATAGGCATTTCAAATATAGGTGCTGATAGAATTTCAGATGTAGTTTCCGATAGGCATTTCAAAAATAGGTGTCGATAGGCATTTCAGATATAGGTGTCGATAGGCATTTCAGATATAGGTGTCGATAGGCATTTCAGATATAGGTGTCGATAGGCATTTCAGATATAGGTGTCGATAGGCATTTCAGATATAGGTGTCGATAGGCATTTCAGATATAGGTGCCGATAGGCATTTCAGATATAGTTGCCGATTGGCATTTTAAAAATAGGTGCCGATAGGCATTTCAGATATAGAAGCCGATAGGCATTTCAAATATAGGTGCCGATAGGCATTCCAGATATGGTTGCCGATAGGCATTTCAAATATAGGTGCTGATAGGCATTTCAGATGTAGTTTCCGATAGGCATTTCAAAAATAGGTGTCGATAGGCATTTCAGATATAGGTGTCGATAGGCATTTCAGATATAGGTGTCGATAGGCATTTCAGATATAGGTGTCGATAGGCATTTCAGATATAGGTGTCGATAGGCATTTCAGATATAGGTGTCGATAGGCATTTCAGATATAGGTGTCGATAGGCATTTCAGATATAGGTGTCGATAGGCATTTCAGATATAGGTGCCGATAGGCATTTCAGATATAGTTGCCGATTGGCATTTTAAAAATAGGTGCCGATAGGCATTTCAGATATAGAAGCCGATAGGCATTTTAAATATAGGTGCCGATAGGCATTCCAGATATGGTTGCCGATGGGCATTTCAAATATAGGTGCTGATAGGCATTTCAGATGTAGTTTCCGATAGGCATTTCAAAAATAGGTGTCGATAGGCATTTCAGATATAGGTGTCGATAGGCATTTCAGATATAGGTGTCGATAGGCATTTCAGATATAGGTGTCGATAGGCATTTCAGATATAGGTGTCGATAGGCATTTCAGATATAGGTGTCGATAGGCATTTCTGATAGAGGTGTCGATAGGCATTTCAGATATAGGTGTCGATAGGCATTTCAGATATAGGTGTCGATAGGCATTTCAGATATAGGTGTCGATAGGCATTTCAGATATAGGTGCCGATAGGCATTTCAGTTATAGTTGCCGATTGGCATTTAAAAATAGGTGCCGATAGGCATTTCAGATATAGAAGCCGATAGGCATTTCAAATATAGGTGCCGATAGGCCTTCCAGATATGGTTGCCGATAGGCATTTCAAATATAGGTGCTGATAGAATTTCAGATGTAGTTTCCGATAGGCATTTCAAAAATAGGTGTCGATAGGCATTTCAGATATAGGTGTCGATAGGCATTTCAGATATAGTTGTCGATAGGCATTTCAGATATAGGTGTCGATAGGCATTTCAGATATAGGTGTCGATAGGCATTTCAGATATAGGTGTCGATAGGCATTTCAGATATAGGTGTCGATAGGCATTTCAGATATAGGTGTCGATAGGCATTTCAGATATAGGTGCCGATAGGCATTTCAGATATAGTTGCCGATTGGCATTTTTAAAATAGGTGCCGATAGGCATTTCAGATATATAAGCCGATAGGCATTTCAGATATAGGTGTCGATAGGCATTTCAGATATAGGTGTCGATAGGCATTTCAGATATGGTGTCGATAGGCATTTCAGATATAGGTGTCGATAGGCATTTCAGATATAAGTGCCGATAGGCATTTCAGATATAGTTGCCGATTGGCATTTTAAAAATAGGTGCCGATAAGCATTTCAGATATTGAAGCCGATAGGCATTTCAAATATAGGTGCCGATAGGCATTCCAGATATGTTTGCCGATAGGCATTTGAAATATAGGTGCTGATAGGCATTTCAGATGTAGTTTCCGATAGGCATTTTAAAAATAGGTGTCGATAGGCATTTCAGATATAGGTGTCGATAGGCATTTCAGATATAGGTGTCGATAGGCATTTCAGATATAGGTGTCGATAGGCATTTCAGATATAGGTGCCGATAGGCATTTCAGATATAGTTGCCGATTGGCATTTTAAAAATAGGTGCCGATAGGCATTTCAGATATAGAAGCCGATAGGCATTTCAAATATAGGTGCCGATAGGCATTCCAGATATGGTTGCCGATAGGCATTTCAAATATAGGTGCTGATAGGCATTTCAGATGTAGTTTCCGATAGGCATTTCAAAAATAGGTGTCGATAGGCATTTCAGATATAGGTGTCGATAGGCATTTCAGATATAGGTGTCGATAGGCATTACAGATATAGGTGTCGATAGGCATTTCAGATATAGATGTCGATAGGCATTTCAGATATAGGTGTCGATAGGCATTTCAGATATAGGTGTCGATAAGCATTTCAGATATAGGTGTCGATAGGCATTTCAGATATAGGTGTCGATAGGCATTTCAGATATAAGTGCCGATAGGCATTTCAGATATAGTTGCCGATTGGCATTTTAAAAATAGGTGCCGATAGGCATTTCAGATATAGAAGCCGATAGGCATTTCAAATATAGGTGCCGATAGGCATTCCAGATATGGTTGCCGATAGGCATTTGAAATATAGGTGCTGATAGGCATTTCAGATGTAGTTTCCGATAGGCATTTCAAAAATAGGTGTCGATAGGCATTTCAGATATAGGTGTCGATAGGCATTTCAGATATAGGTGTCGATAGGCATTTCAGATATAGGTGTCGATAGGCATTTCAGATATAGGTGCCGATAGGCATTTCAGATATAGTTGCCAATTGGCATTTTAAAAATAGGTGCCGATAGGCATTTCAGATATAGAAGCCGATAGGCATTTCAAATATAGGTGCCGATAGGCATACCAGATATGGTTGCCGATAGGCATTTCAAATATAGGTGCTGATAGGCATTTCAGATGTAGTTTCCGATAGGCATTTCAAAAATAGGTGTCGATTGGCATTTCAGATATAGGTGTCGATAGGCATTTCAGATATAGGTGTCGATAGGCATTTCAGATATAGGTGTCGATAGGCATTTCAGATATAGGTGTCGATAGGCATTTCAGATATAGGTGTCGATAGGCATTTCAGATATAGGTGCCGATAGGCATTTCAGATATAGTTGCCGATTGGCATTTTAAAAATAGGTGCCGATAGGCATTTCAGATATAGAAGCCGATAGGCATTTCAAATATAGGTGCCGATAGGCATTCCAGATATGGTTGCCGATAGGCATTTCAAATATAGGTGCTGATAGGCATTTCAGATGTAGTTTCCGATAGGCATTTCAAAAATAGGTGTCGATAGGCATTTCAGATATAGGTGTCGATAGGCATTTCAGATATAGGTGTCGATAGGCATTTCAGATATAGGTGTCGATAGGCATTTCAGATATAGGTGTCGATAGGCATTTCAGATATAGGTGTCGATAGGCATTTCAGATATAGGTGTCGATAGGCATTTCAGATATAGGTGTCGATAGGCATTTTAAAAATAGGTGCCGATAGGCATTTCAGATATAGAAGCCGATAGGCATTTCAAATATAGGTGCCGATAGGCATTCCAGATATGGTTGCCGATAGGCATTTCAAATATAGGTGCTGATTGGCATTTTAGATGTAGTTTCCGATAGGCACTTCAAAAATAGGTGTCGATAGGCATTTCAGATATAGGTGTCGATAGGCATTTCAGATATAGGTGTCGATAGGCATTTCAGATATAGGTGTCGATAGGCATTTCAGATATAGGTGTCGATAGGCATTTCAGATATAGGTGTCGATAGGCATTTCAGATATAGGTGTCGATAGGCATTTCAGATATAGGTGTCGATAGGCATTTCAGAAATAGGTGCTGATAGGCATTTCAGATATAGAAGCCGATAGGCATTTCAAATATAGGTGCCGATAGGCATTCCAGATATGGTTGCCGATAGGCATTTCAAATATAGGTGCTGATAGGCATTTCAGATGTAGTTTCCGATAGGCATTTCAAAAATAGATGTCGATAGGCATTTCAGATATAGGTGTCGATAGGCATTTCAGATATAGGTGTCGATAGGCATTACAGATATAGGTGTCGATAGGCATTTCAGATATAGGTGTCGATAGGCATTTCAGATATAGGTGTCGATAGGCATTTCAGATATAGGTGTCGATAGGCATTTCAGATATAGGTGTCGATAGGCATTTCAGATATAGGTGTCGATAGGCATTTCAGATATAAGTGCCGATAGGCATTTCAGATATAGTTGCCGATTGGCATTTTAAAAATAGGTGCCGATAGGCATTTCAGATATAGAAGCCGATAGGCATTTCAAATATAGGTGCCGATAGGCATTCCAGATATGGTTGCCGATAGGCATTTCAAATATAGGTGCTGATAGGCATTTCAGATGTAGTTTCCGATAGGCATTTCAAAAATAGGTGTCGATAGGCATTTCAGATATAGGTGTCGATAGGCATTTCAGATATAGGTGTCGATAGGCATTACAGATATAGGTGTCGATAGGCATTTCAGATATAGGTGTCGATAGGCATTTCAGATATAGGTGTCGGTAGGCATTTCAGATATAGGTATCGATAGGCATTTCAGATATAGGTGTCGATAGGCATTTCAGATATAGGTGTCGATAGGCATTTAAGATATAAGTGCCGATAGGCATTTTAGATATAGTTGCCGATTGGCATTTTAAAAATAGGTGCCGATAGGCATTTCAGATATAGAAGCCGATAGGCATTTCAAATATAGGTGCCGATAGGCATTCCAGATATGGTTGCCGATAGGCATTTGAAATATAGGTGCTGATAGGCATTTCAGATGTAGTTTCCGATAGGCATTTCAAAAATTGGTGTCGATAGGCATTTCAGATATAGGTGTCGATAGGCATTTCAGATATAGGTGTCGATAGGCATTTCAGATATAGGTGTCGATAGGCATTTCAGATATAGGTGCCGATAGGCATTTCAGATATAGTTGCCGATTGGCATTTTAAAAATAGGTGCCGATAGGCATTTCAGATATAGAAGCCGATAGGCATTTCAAATATAGGTGCCGATAGGCATTCCAGATATGGTTGCCGTTAGGCATTTCAAATATAGGTGCTGATAGGCATTTCAGATGTAGTTTCCGATAGGCATTTCAAAAATAGGTGTCGATAGGCATTTCAGATATAGGTGTCGATAGGCATTTCAGATATAGGTGTCGATAGGCATTTCAGATATAGGTGTCGATAGGCATTTCAGATATAGGTGTCGATAGGCATTTCAGATATAGGTGTCGATAGGCATTTCAGATATAGGTGCCGATAGGCATTTCAGATATAGTTGCCGATTGGCATTTTAAAAATAGGTGTCGATAGGCATTTCAAATATAGGTGTCGATAGGCATTTCAGATATAGGTGTCGATAGGCATTTCAGATATAGGTGCCGATAGGCATTTCAGATATAGAAGCCGATAGGCATTTCAAATATAGGTGCCGATAGGCATTCCAGATATGGTTGCCGATAGGCATTTCAAATATAGGTGCTGATAGGCATTTCAGATGTAGTTTCCGATAGGCATTTCAAAAATAGATGTCGATAGGCATTTCAGATATAGGTGTCGATAGGCATTTCAGATATAGGTGTCGATAGGCATTACAGATATAGGTGTCGATAGGCATTTCAGATATAGGTGTCGATAGGCATTTCAGATATAGGTGTCGATAGGCATTTCAGATATAGGTGTCGATAGGCATTTCAGATATAGGTGTCGATAGGCATTTCAGATATAGGTGTCGATAGGCATTTCAGATATAAGTGCCGATAGGCATTTCAGATATAGTTGCCGATTGGCATTTTAAAAATAGGTGCCGATAGGCATTTCAGATATAGAAGCCGATAGGCATTTCAAATATAGGTGCCAATAGGCATTCCAGATATGGTTGCCGATAGGCATTTCAAATATAGGTGCTGATAGGCATTTCGGATGTAGTTTCCGATAGGCATTTCAAAAATAGGTGTCGATAGGCATTTCAGATATAGGTGTCGATAGGCATTTCAGATATAGGTGTCGATAGGCATTTCAGATATAGGTGTCGATAGGCATTTCAGATATAGGTGTCGATAGGCATTTCAGATATAGGTGCCGATAGGCATTTCAGTTATAGTTGCCGATTGGCATTTTAAAAATAGGTGCCGATAGGCATTTCAGATATAGAAGCCGATAGGCATTTCAAATATAGGTGCCGATAGGCATTCCAGATATGGTTGCCGATAGGCATTTCAAATATAGGTGCTGATAGGCATTTCAGATGTAGTTTCCGATAGGCATTTCAAAAATAGGTGTCGATAGGCATTTCAGATATAGGTGTCGATAGGCGTTTCAGATATAGGTGTCGATAGGCATTTCAGATATAGGTGTCGATAGGCATTTCAGATATAGGTGTCGATAGGCATTTCAGATATAGGTGTCGATAGGCATTTCAGATATAGGTGTCGATAGGCATTTCAGATATAGGTGTCGATAGGCATTTCAGATATAGGTGCCGATAGGCATTTCAGATATAGTTGCCGATTGGCATTTTAAAAATAGGTGCCGATAGGCATTTCAGATATAGAAGCCGATAGGCATTTTAAATATAGGTGCCGATAGGCATTCCAGATATATTTGCCGATGGGCATTTCAAATATAGGTGCTGATAGGCATTTCAGATGTAGTTTCCGATAGGCATTTCAAAAATAGGTGTCGATAGGCATTTTAGATATAGGTGTCGATAGGCATTTCAGATATAGGTGTCGATAGGTTTTTCAAATATAGGTGTCGATAGGCATTTCAGATATAGGTGTCGATAGGCATTTCAGATATAGGTGTCGATAGGCATTTCAGATATAGGTGTCGATAGGCATTTCAGATATAGGTGTCGATAGGCATTTCAGATATAGGTGCCGATAGGCATTTCAGATATAGTTGCCGATTGGCATTTTAAAAATAGGTGCCGATAGGCATTTCAGATATAGAAGCCGATAAGCATTTCAAATATAGGTGCCGATAGGCATTCCAGATATGGTTGCCGATAGGCATTTCAAATATAGGTGCTGATAGGCATTTCAGATGTAGTTTCCGATAGGCATTTCAAAAATAGGTGTCGATAGGCATTTCAGATATAGGTGTCGATAGGCATTTCAGATATAGGTGTCGATAGGCATTTCAGATATAGGTGTCGATAGGCATTTCGGATATAGGTGTCGATAGGCATTTCAGATATAGGTGTCGATAGGCATTTCTGATATAGGTGTCGATAGGCATTTCAGATATAGGTGTCGATAGGCATTTCACATATACGTGTCGATAGGCATTTCAGATATAGGTGTCGATAGGCATTTCAGATATAGGTGCCGATAGGCATTTCAGATATAGTTGCCGATTGGCATTCCAGATATGGTTGCCGATAGGCATTTCAAATATAGGTGCTGATAGGCATTTCAGATGTAGTTTCCGATAGGCATTTCAAAAATAGGTGTCGATAGGCATTTCAGATATAGGTGTCGATAGGCATTTCAGATATAGGTGTCGATAGGCATTACAGATATAGGTGTCGATAGGCATTTCAGATATAGATGTCGATAGGCATTTCAGATATAGGTGTCGATAGACATTTCAGATATAGGTGTCGATAAGCATTTCAGATATAGGTGTCGATAGGCATTTCAGATATAGGTGTCGATAGGCATTTCAGATATAAGTGCCGATAGGCATTTCAGATATAGTTGCCGATTGGCATTTTAAAAATAGGTGCCGATAGGCATTTCAGATATAGAAGCCGATAGGCATTTCAAATATAGGTGCCGATAGGCATTCCAGATATGGTTGCCGATAGGCATTTGAAATATAGGTGCTGATAGGCATTTCAGATGTAGTTTCCGATAGGCATTTCAAAAATAGGTGTCGATAGGCATTTCAGATATAGGTGTCGATAGGCATTTCAGATATAGGTGTCGATAGGCATTTCAGATATAGGTGTCGATAGGCATTTCAGATATAGGTGCCGATAGGCATTTCAGATATAGTTGCCAATTGGCATTTTAAAAATAGGTGCCGATAGGCATTTCAGATATAGAAGCCGATAGGCATTTCAAATATAGGTGCCGATAGGCATACCAGATATGGTTGCCGATAGGCATTTCAAATATAGGTGCTGATAGGCATTTCAGATGTAGTTTCCGATAGGCATTTCAAAAATAGGTGTCGATTGGCATTTCAGATATAGGTGTCGATAGGCATTTCAGATATAGGTGTCGATAGGCATTTCAGATATATGTGTCGATAGGCATTTCAGATATAGGTGTCGATAGGCATTTCAGATATAGGTGTCGATAGGCATTTCAGATATAGGTGCCGATAGGCATTTCAGATATAGTTGCCGATTGGCATTTTAAAAATAGGTGCCGATAGGCATTTCAGATATAGAAGCCGATAGGCATTTCAAATATAGGTGCCGATAGGCATTCCAGATATGGTTGCCGATAGGCATTTCAAATATAGGTGCTGATAGGCATTTCAGATGTAGTTTCCGATAGGCATTTCAAAAATAGGTGTCGATAGGCATTTCAGATATAGGTGTCGATAGGCATTTCAGATATAGGTGTCGATAGGCATTTCAGATATAGGTGTCGATAGGCATTTCAGATATAGGTGTCGATAGGCATTTCAGATATAGGTGTCGATAGGCATTTCAGATATAGGTGTCGATAGGCATTTCAGATATAGGTGTCGATAGGCATTTTAAAAATAGATGCCGATAGGCATTTCAGATATAGAAGCCGATAGGCATTTCAAATATAGGTGCCGATAGGCATTCCAGATATGGTTGCCGATAGGCATTTCAAATATAGGTGCTGATTGGCATTTTAGATGTAGTTTCCGATAGGCACTTCAAAAATAGGTGTCGATAGGCATTTCAGATATAGGTGTCGATAGGCATTTCAGATATAGGTGTCGATAGGCATTTCAGATATAGGTGTCGATAGGCATTTCAGATATAGGTGTCGATAGGCATTTCAGATATAGGTGTCGATAGGCATTTCAGATATAGGTGTCGATAGGCATTTCAGATATAGGTGTCGATAGGCATTTCAGAAATAGGTGCTGATAGGCATTTCAGATATAGAAGCCGATAGGCATTTCAAATATAGGTGCCGATAGGCATTCCAGATATGGTTGCCGATAGGCATTTCAAATATAGGTGCTGATAGGCATTTCAGATGTAGTTTCCGATAGGCATTTCAAAAATAGATGTCGATAGGCATTTCAGATATAGGTGTCGATAGGCATTTCAGATATAGGTGTCGATAGGCATTACAGATATAGGTGTCGATAGGCATTTCAGATATAGGTGTCGATAGGCATTTCAGATATAGGTGTCGATAGGCATTTCAGATATAGGTGTCGATAGGCATTTCAGATATAGGTGTCGATAGGCATTTCAGATATAGGTGTCGATAGGCATTTCAGATATAAGTGCCGATAGGCATTTCAGATATAGTTGCCGATTGGCATTTTAAAAATAGGTGCCGATAGGCATTTCAGATATAGAAGCCGATAGGCATTTCAAATATAGGTGCCGATAGGCATTCCAGATATGGTTGCCGATAGGCATTTCAAATATAGGTGCTGATAGGCATTTCAGATGTAGTTTCCGATAGGCATTTCAAAAATAGGTGTCGATAGGCATTTCAGATATAGGTGTCGATAGGCATTTCAGATATAGGTGTCGATAGGCATTACAGATATAGGTGTCGATAGGCATTTCAGATATAGGTGTCGATAGGCATTTCAGATATAGGTGTCGGTAGGCATTTCAGATATAGGTATCGATAGGCATTTCAGATATAGGTGTCGATAGGCATTTCAGATATAGGTGTCGATAGGCATTTAAGATATAAGTGCCGATAGGCATTTTAGATATAGTTTGCCGATTGGCATTTTAAAAATAGGTGCCGATAGGCATTTCAGATATAGAAGCCGATAGGCATTTCAAATATAGGTGCCGATAGGCATTCCAGATATGGTTGCCGATAGGCATTTGAAATATAGGTGCTGATAGGCATTTCAGATGTAGTTTCCGATAGGCATTTCAAAAATTGGTGTCGATAGGCATTTCAGATATAGGTGTCGATAGGCATTTCAGATATAGGTGTCGATAGGCATTTCAGATATAGGTGTCGATAGGCATTTCAGATATAGGTGCCGATAGGCATTTCAGATATAGTTGCCGATTGGCATTTTAAAAATAGGTGCCGATAGGCATTTCAGATATAGAAGCCGATAGGCATTTCAAATATAGGTGCCGATAGGCATTCCAGATATGGTTGCCGTTAGGCATTTCAAATATAGGTGCTGATAGGCATTTCAGATGTAGTTTCCGATAGGCATTTCAAAAATAGGTGTCGATAGGCATTTCAGATATAGGTGTCGATAGGCATTTCAGATATAGGTGTCGATAGGCATTTCAGATATAGGTGTCGATAGGCATTTCAGATATAGGTGTCGATAGGCATTTCAGATATAGGTGTCGATAGGCATTTCAGATATAGGTGCCGATAGGCATTTCAGATATAGTTGCCGATTGGCATTTTAAAAATAGGTGTCGATAGGCATTTCAAATATAGGTGTCGATAGGCATTTCAGATATAGGTGTCGATAGGCATTTCAGATATAGGTGCCGATAGGCATTTCAGATATAGAAGCCGATAGGCATTTCAAATATAGGTGCCGATAGGCATTCCAGATATGGTTGCCGATAGGCATTTCAAATATAGGTGCTGATAGGCATTTCAGATGTAGTTTCCGATAGGCATTTCAAAAATAGATGTCGATAGGCATTTCAGATATAGGTGTCGATAGGCATTTCAGATATAGGTGTCGATAGGCATTACAGATATAGGTGTCGATAGGCATTTCAGATATAGGTGTCGATAGGCATTTCAGATATAGGTGTCGATAGGCATTTCAGATATAGGTGTCGATAGGCATTTCAGATATAGGTGTCGATAGGCATTTCAGATATAGGTGTCGATAGGCATTTCAGATATAAGTGCCGATAGGCATTTCAGATATAGTTGCCGATTGGCATTTTAAAAATAGGTGCCGATAGGCATTTCAGATATAGAAGCCGATAGGCATTTCAAATATAGGTGCCAATAGGCATTCCAGATATGGTTGCCGATAGGCATTTCAAATATAGGTGCTGATAGGCATTTCGGATGTAGTTTCCGATAGGCATTTCAAAAATAGGTGTCGATAGGCATTTCAGATATAGGTGTCGATAGGCATTTCAGATATAGGTGTCGATAGGCATTTCAGATATAGGTGTCGATAGGCATTTCAGATATAGGTGTCGATAGGCATTTCAGATATAGGTGCCGATAGGCATTTCAGTTATAGTTGCCGATTGGCATTTTAAAAATAGGTGCCGATAGGCATTTCAGATATAGAAGCCGATAGGCATTTCAAATATAGGTGCCGATAGGCATTCCAGATATGGTTGCCGATAGGCATTTCAAATATAGGTGCTGATAGGCATTTCAGATGTAGTTTCCGATAGGCATTTCAAAAATAGGTGTCGATAGGCATTTCAGATATAGGTGTCGATAGGCATTTCAGATATAGGTGTCGATAGGCATTTCAGATATAGGTGTCGATAGGCATTTCAGATATAGGTGTCGATAGGCATTTCAGATATAGGTGTCGATAGGCATTTCAGATATAGGTGTCGATAGGCATTTCAGATATAGGTGTCGATAGGCATTTCAGATATAGGTGCCGATAGGCATTTCAGATATAGTTGCCGATTGGCATTTTAAAAATAGGTGCCGATAGGCATTTCAGATATAGAAGCCGATAGGCATTTTAAATATAGGTGCCGATAGGCATTCCAGATATATTTGCCGATGGGCATTTCAAATATAGGTGCTGATAGGCATTTCAGATGTAGTTTCCGATAGGCATTTCAAAAATAGGTGTCGATAGGCATTTCAGATATAGGTGTCGATAGGCATTTCAGATATAGGTGTCGATAGGTTTTTCAAATATAGGTGTCGATAGGCATTTCAGATATAGGTGTCGATAGGCATTTCAGATATAGGTGTCGATAGGCATTTCAGATATAGGTGTCGATAGGCATTTCAGATATAGGTGTCGATAGGCATTTCAGATATAGGTGCCGATAGGCATTTCAGATATAGTTGCCGATTGGCATTTTAAAAATAGGTGCCGATAGGCATTTCAGATATAGAAGCCGATAAGCATTTCAAATATAGGTGCCGATAGGCATTCCAGATATGGTTGCCGATAGGCATTTCAAATATAGGTGCTGATAGGCATTTCAGATGTAGTTTCCGATAGGCATTTCAAAAATAGGTGTCGATAGGCATTTCAGATATAGGTGTCAATAGGCATTTCAGATATAGGTGTCGATAGGCATTTCAGATATAGGTGTCGATAGGCATTTCGGATATAGGTGTCGATAGGCATTTCAGATATAGGTGTCGATAGGCATTTCTGATATAGGTGTCGATAGGCATTTCAGATATAGGTGTCGATAGGCATTTCACATATACGTGTCGATAGGCATTTCAGATATAGGTGTCGATAGGCATTTCAGATATAGGTGCCGATAGGCATTTCAGATATAGTTGCCGATTGGCATTTAAAAATAGGTGCCGATAGGCATTTCAGATATAGAAGCCGCTAGGCATTTCAAATATAGGTGCCGATAGGCCTTCCAGATATGGTTGCCGATAGGCATTTCAAATATAGGTGCTGATAGAATTTCAGATGTAGTTTCCGATAGGCATTTCAAAAATAGGTGTCGATAGGCATTTCAGATATAGGTGTCGATAGGCATTTCAGATATAGGTGTCGATAGGCATTTCAGATATAGGTGTCGATAGGCATTTCGGATATAGGTGTCGATAGGCATTTCAGATATAGGTGTCGATAGGCATTTCAGATATAGGTGTCGATAGGCATTTCAGATATAGGTGCCGATAGGCATTTCAGATATAGTTGCCGATTGGCATTTTAAAAATAGGTGCCGATAGGCATTTCAGATATAGAAGCCGATAGGCATTTTAAATATAGGTGCCGATAGGCATTCCAGATATATTTGCCGATGGGCATTTCAAATATAGGTGCTGATAGGCATTTCAGATGTAGTTTCCGATAGGCATTTCAAAAATAGGTGTCGATAGGCATTTCAGATATAGGTGTCGATAGGCATTTCAGATATAGGTGTCGATAGGTTTTTCAAATATAGGTGTCGATAGGCATTTCAGATATAGGTGTCGATAGGCATTTCAGATATAGGTGTCGATAGGCATTTCAGATATAGGTGTCGATAGGCATTTCAGATATAGGTGTCGATAGGCATTTCAGATATAGGTGCCGATAGGCATTTCAGATATAGTTGCCGATTGGCATTTTAAAAATAGGTGCCGATAGGCATTTCAGATATAGAAGCCGATAAGCATTTCAAATATAGGTGCCGATAGGCATTCCAGATATGGTTGCCGATAGGCATTTCAAATATAGGTGCTGATAGGCATTTCAGATGTAGTTTCCGATAGGCATTTCAAAAATAGGTGTCGATAGGCATTTCAGATATAGGTGTCGATAGGCATTTCAGATATAGGTGTCGATAGGCATTTCAGATATAGGTGTCGATAGGCATTTCGGATATAGGTGTCGATAGGCATTTCAGATATAGGTGTCGATAGGCATTTCAGATATAGGGGCCGATAGGCATTTCAGATATAGTTGCCGATTGGCATTTAAAAATAGGTGCCGATAGGCATTTCAGATATAGAAGCCGATAGGCATTTCAAATATAGGTGCCGATAGGCCTTCCAGATATGGTTGCCGATAGGCATTTCAAATATAGGTGCTGATAGAATTTCAGATGTAGTTTCCGATAGGCATTTCAAAAATAGGTGTCGATAGGCATTTCAGATATAGGTGTCGATAGGCATTTCAGATATAGGTGTCGATAGGCATTTCAGATATAGGTGTCGATAGGCATTTCAGATATAGGTGTCGATAGGCATTTCAGATATAGGTGTCGATAGGCATTTCAGATATAGGTGTCGATAGGCATTTCGGATATAGGTGCCGATAGGCATTTCAGATATAGTTGCCGATTGGCATTTAAAAATAGGTGCCGATAGGCATTTCAGATATAGAAGCCGATAGGCATTTCAAATATAGGTGCCGATAGGCATTCCAGATATGGCTGCCGATAGGCATTTCAAATATAGGTGCTGATAGGCATTTCAGATGTAGTTTCCGATAGGCATTTCAAAAATAGGTGTCGATAGGCATTTCAGATATAGGTGTCGATAGGCATTTCAGATATAGGTGTCGATAGGCATTTCAGATATAGGTGTCGATAGGCATTTCAGATATAGGTGTCGATAGGCATTTCAGATATAGGTGTCGATAGGCATTTCAGATATAGGTGTCGATAGGCATTTCAGATATAGGTGTCGATAGGCATTTCAGATATAGGTGCCGATAGGCATTTCAGATATAGTTGCCGATTGGCATTTTTAAAATAGGTGCCGATAGGCATTTCAGATATAGAAGCCGATAGGCATTTCAAATATAGGTGCCGATAGGCATTCCAGATATGGTTGCCGATAGGCATTTCAAATATAGGTGCTGATAGGCATTTCAGATGTAGTTTCCGATAGGCATTTCAAAAATAGGTGTCGATAGGCATTTCAGATATAGGTGTCGATAGGCATTTCAGATATAGGTGTCGATAGGCATTACAGATATAGGTGTCGATAGGCATTTCAGATATAGGTGTCGATAGGCATTTCAGATATAGGTGTCGATAGGCATTTCAGATATAGGTGTCGATAGGCATTTCAGATATGGTGTCGATAGGCATTTCAGATATAGGTGTCGATAGGCATTTCAGATATAAGTGCCGATAGGCATTTCAGATATAGTTGCCGATTGGCATTTTAAAAATAGGTGCCGATAAGCATTTCAGATATTGAAGCCGATAGGCATTTCAAATATAGGTGCCGATAGGCATTCCAGATATGGTTGCCGATAGGCATTTGAAATATAGGTGCTGATAGGCATTTCAGATGTAGTTTCCGATAGGCATTTCAAAAATAGGTGTCGATAGGCATTTCAGATATAGGTGTCGATAGGCATTTCAGATATAGGTGTCGATAGGCATTTCAGATATAGGTGTCGATAGGCATTTCAGATATAGGTGCCGATAGGCATTTCAGATATAGTTGCCGATTGGCATTTTAAAAATAGGTGCCGATAGGCATTTCAGATATAGAAGCCGATAGGCATTTCAAATATAGGTGCCGATAGGCATTCCAGATATGGTTGCCGATAGGCATTTCAAATATAGGTGCTGATAGGCATTTCAGATGTAGTTTCCGATAGGCATTTCAAAAATAGGTGTCGATAGGCATTTCAGATATAGGTGTCGATAGGCATTTCAGATATAGGTGTCGATAGGCATTTCAGATATAGGTGTCGATAGGCATTTCAGATATAGGTGCCGATAGGCATTTCAGATATAGTTGCCGATTGGCATTTTAAAAATAGGTGCCGATAGGCATTTCAGATATAGAAGCCGATAGGCATTTCAAATATAGGTGCCGATAGGCATTCCAGATATGGTTGCCGATAGGCATTTTAAATATAGGTGCTGATAGGCATTTCAGATGTAGTTTCCGATAGGCATTTCAAAAATAGGTGTCGATAGGCATTTCAGATATAGGTGTCGATAGGCATTTCAGATATAGGTGTCAATAAGCATTTCAAATACAGGTGTCGATAGGCATTTCAGATATAGGTGTCGATAGGCATTTCAGATATAGGTGTCGATAGGCATTTCAGATATAGGTGTCGATAGGCATTTCAGATATAGGTGTCGATAGGCATTTCAGATATAGGTGTCGATAGGCATTTCAGATATAGGTGCCGATAGGCATTTCAGATATAGTTGCCGATTGGCATTTTAAAAATAGGTGCCGATAGGCATTTCAGATATAGAAGCCGATAGGCATTTCAAATATAGGTGCCGATAGGCATACCAGATATGGTTGCCGATAGGCATTTCAAATATAGGTGCTGATAGGCATTTCAGATGTAGTTTCCGATAGGCATTTCAAAAATAGGTGTCGATTGGCATTTCAGATATAGGTGTCGATAGGCATTTCAGATATAGGTGTCGATAGGCATTTCAGATATAGGTGTCGATAGGCATTTCAGATATAGGTGTCGATAGGCATTTCAGATATAGGTGTCGATAGGCATTTCAGATATAGGTGCCGATAGGCATTTCAGATATAGTTGCCGATTGGCATTTTAAAAATAGGTGCCGATAGGCATTTCAGATATAGAAGCCGATAGGCATTTCAAATATAGGTGCCGATAGGCATTCCAGATATGGTTGCCGATAGGCATTTCAAATATAGGTGCTGATAGGCATTTCAGATGTAGTTTCCGATAGGCATTTCAAAAATAGGTGTCGATAGGCATTTCAGATATAGGTGTCGATAGGCATTTCAGATATAGGTGTCGATAGGCATTTCAGATATAAGTGTCGATAGGCATTTCAGATATAGGTGTCGATAGGCATTTCAGATATAGGTGTCGATAGGCATTTCAGATATAGGTGTCGTTAGGCATTTCAGATATAGGTGTCGATAGGCATTTTAAAAATAGGTGCCGATAGGCATTTCAGATATAGAAGCCGATAGGCATTTCAAATATAGGTGCCGATAGGCATTCCAGATATGGTTGCCGATAGGCATTTCAAATATAGGTGCTGATAGGCATTTTAGATGTAGTTTCCGATAGGCACTTCAAAAATAGGTGTCGATAGGCATTTCAGATATAGGTGTCGATAGGCATTTCAGATATAGGTGTCGATAGGCATTTCAGATATAGGTGTCGATAGGCATTTCAGATATAGGTGTCGATAGGCATTTCAGATATAGGTGTCGATAGGCATTTCAGATATAGGTGTCGATAGGCATTTCAGATATAGGTGCCGATAGGCATTTCAGATATAGAAGCCGATAGGCATTTCAAATATAGGTGCCGATAGGCATTCCAGATATGGTTGCCGATAGGCATTTCAAATATAGGTGCTGATAGGCATTTCAGATGTAGTTTCCGATAGGCATTTCAAAAATAGGTGTCGATAGGCATTTCAGATATAGGTGTCGATAGGCATTTCAGATATAGGTGTCGATAGGCATTACAGATATAGGTGTCGATAGGCATTTCAGATATAGGTGTCGATAGGCATTTCAGATATAGGTGTCGATAGGCATTTCAGATATAGGTGTCGATAGGCATTTCAGATATAGGTGTCGATAGGCATTTCAGATATAGGTGTCGATAGGCATTTCAGATATAAGTGCCGATAGGCATTTCAGATATAGTTGCCGATTGGCATTTTAAAAATAGGTGCCGATAGGCATTTCAGATATAGAAGCCGATAGGCATTTCAAATATAGGTGCCGATAGGCATTCCAGATATGGTTGCCGATAGGCATTTCAAATATAGGTGCTGATAGGCATTTCAGATGTAGTTTCCGATAGGCATTTCAAAAATAGGTGTCGATAGGCATTTCAGATATAGGTGTCGATAGGCATTTCAGATATAGGTGTCGATAGGCATTACAGATATAGGTGTCGATAGGCATTTCAGATATAGGTGTGGATAGGCATTTCAGATATAGGTGTCGGTAGGCATTTCAGATATAGGTGTCGATAGGCATTTCAGATATAGGTGTCGATAGGCATTTCAGATATAGGTGTCGATAGGCATTTAAGATATAAGTGCCGATAGGCATTTTAGATATAGTTGCCGATTGGCATTTTAAAAATAGGTGCCGATAGGCATTTCAGATATAGAAGCCGATAGGCATTTCAAATATAGGTGCCGATAGGCATTCCAGATATGGTTGCCGATAGGCATTTGAAATATAGGTGCTGATAGGCATTTCAGATGTAGTTTCCGATAGGCATTTCAAAAATTGGTGTCGATAGGCATTTCAGATATAGGTGTCGATAGGCATTTCAGATATAGGTGTCGATAGGCATTTCAGATATAGGTGTCGATAGGCATTTCAGATATAGGTGCCGATAGGCATTTCAGATACATTTGCCGATTGGCATTTTAAAAATAGGTGCCGATAGGCATTTCAGATATAGAAGCCGATAGGCATTTCAAATATAGGTGCCGATAGGCATTCCAGATATCGTTGCCGATAGGCATTTCAAATATAGGTGCTGATAGGCATTTCAGATGTAGTTTCCGATAGGCATTTCAAAAATAGGTGTCGATAGGCATTTCAGATATAGGTGTCGATAGGCATTTCAGATATAGGTGTCGATAGGCATTTCAGATATAGGTGTCGATAGGCATTTCAGATATAGGTGTCGATAGGCATTTCAGATATAGGTGTCGATAGGCATTTCAGATATAGGTGCCGATAGGCATTTCAGATATAGTTGCCGATTGGCATTTTAAAAATAGGTGTTGATAGGCATTTCAGATATAGAAGCCGATAGGCATTTCAAATATAGGTGCCGATAGGCATTCCAGATATGGTTGCCGATAGGCATTTCAAATATAGGTGCTGATAGGCATTTCAGATGTAGTTTCCGATAGGCATTTCAAAAATAGGTGTCGATAGGCATTTCAAATATAGGTGTCGATAGGCATTTCAGATATAGGTGTCAATAGGCATTTCAGATATAGGTGTCGATAGGCATTTCAGATATAGGTGTCGATAGGCATTTCAGATATAGGTGTCGATAGGCATTTCAGATATAGGTGTCGATAGGCATTTCAGATATAGGTGTCGATAGGCATTTCAGATATAGGTGTCGATAGGCATTTCAGATATAGGTGCCGATAGGCATTTCAGATATAGTTGCCGATTGGCATTTTAAAAATAGGTGCCGATAGGCATTTCAGATATAGAAGCCGATAGGCATTTCAAATATAGGTGCCAATAGGCATTCCAGATATGGTTGCCGATAGGCATTTCAAATATAGGTGCTGATAGGCATTTCGGATGTAGTTTCCGATAGGCATTTCAAAAATAGGTGTCGATAGGCATTTCAGATATAGGTGTCGATAGGCATTTCAGATATAGGTGTCGATAGGCATTTCAGATATAGGTGTCGATAGGCATTTCAGATATAGGTGTCGATAGGCATTTCAGATATAGGTGCCGATAGGCATTTCAGTTATAGTTGCCGATTGGCATTTTAAAAATAGGTGCCGATAGGCATTTCAGATATAGAAGCCGATAGGCATTTCAAATATAGGTGCCGATAGGCATTCCAGATATGGTTGCCGATAGGCATTTCAAATATAGGTGCTGATAGGCATTTCAGATGTAGTTTCCGATAGGCATTTCAAAAATAGGTGTCGATAGGCATTTCAGATATAGGTGTCGATAGGCATTTCAGATATAGGTGTCGATATGCATTTCAGATATAGGTGTCGATAGGCATTTCAGATATAGGTGTCGATAGGCATTTCAGATATAGGTGTCGATAGGCATTTCAGATATAGGTGTCGATAGGCATTTCAGATATAGGTGTCGATAGGCATTTCAGATATAGGAGCCGATAGGCATTTCAGATATAGTTGCCGATTGGCATTTTAAAAATAGGTGCCGATAGGCATTTCAGATATAGAAGCCGATAGGCATTTTAAATATAGGTGCCGATAGGCATTCCAGATATGGTTGCCGATGGGCATTTCAAATATAGGTGCTGATAGGCATTTCAGATGTAGTTTCCGATAGGCATTTCAAAAATAGGTGTCGATAGGCATTTCAGATATAGGTGTCGATAGGCATTTCAGATATAGGTGTCGATAGGTTTTTCAAATATAGGTGTCGATAGGCATTTCAGATATAGGTGTCGATAGGCATTTCAGATATAGGTGTCGATAGGCATTTCAGATATAGGTGTCGATAGGCATTTCAGATATAGGTGTCGATAGGCATTTCAGATATATGTGCCGATAGGCATTTCAGATATAGTTGCCGATTGGCATTTTAAAAATAGGTGCCGATAGGCATTTCAGATATAGAAGCCGATAAGCATTTCAAATATAGGTGCCGATAGGCATTCCAGATATGGTTGCCGATAGGCATTTCAAATATAGGTGCT
Source organism: Venustoraphidia nigricollis (assembly GCA_034508555.1). NCBI lineage: Eukaryota > Metazoa > Arthropoda > Insecta > Raphidioptera > Raphidiidae > Venustoraphidia > Venustoraphidia nigricollis. The sequence continues at coordinate 66,807 of JAVRKA010000083.1, forward strand.
GATAGGCATTTCAGATGTAGTTTCCGATAGGCATTTCAAAAATAGGTGTCGATAGGCATTTCAGATATAGGTGTCGATAGGCATTTCAGATATAGGTGTCGATAGGCATTTCAGATATACGTGTCGATAGGCATTTCAGATATAGGTGTCGATAGGCATTTCAGATATAGGTGCCGATAGGCATTTCAGATATAGTTGCCGATTGGCATTTAAAAATAGGTGCCGATAGGCATTTCAGATATAGAAGCCGATAGGCATTTCAAATATAGGTGCCGATAGGCCTTCCAGATATGGTTGCCGATAGGCATTTCAAATATAGGTGCTGATAGAATTTCAGATGTAGTTTCCGATAGGCATTTCAAAAATAGGTGTCGATAGGCATTTCAGATATAGGTGTCGATAGGCATTTCAGATATAGGTGTCGATAGGCATTTCAGATATAGGTGTCGATAGGCATTTCGGATATAGGTGTCGATAGGCATTTCAGATATAGGTGTCGATAGGCATTTCTGATATAGGTGTCGATAGGCATTTCAGATATAGGTGTCGATAGGCATTTCAGATATACGTGTCGATAGGCATTTCAGATATAGGTGTCGATAGGCATTTCAGATATAGGTGCCGATAGGCATTTCAGATATAGTTGCCGATTGGCATTTAAAAATAGGTGCCGATAGGCATTTCAGATATAGAAGCCGATAGGCATTTCAAATATAGGTGCCGATAGGCCTTCCAGATATGGTTGCCGATAGGCATTTCAAATATAGGTGCTGATAGAATTTCAGATGTAGTTTCCGATAGGCATTTCAAAAATAGGTGTCGATAGGCATTTCAGATATAGGTGTCGATAGGCATTTCAGATATAGGTGTCGATAGGCATTTCAGATATAGGTGTCGATAGGCATTTCAGATATAGGTGTCGATAGGCATTTCAGATATAGGTGTCGATAGGCATTTCAGATATAGGTGTCGATAGGCATTTCAGATATAGGTGTCGATAGGCATTTCAGATATAGGTGCCGATAGGCATTTCAGATATAGTTGCCGATTGGCATTTAAAAATAGGTGCCGATAGGCATTTCAGATATAGAAGCCGATAGGCATTTCAAATATAGGTGCCGATAGGCATTCCAGATATGGTTGCCGATAGGCATTTCAAATATAGGTGCTGATAGGCATTTCAGATGTAGTTTCCGATAGGCATTTCAAAAATAGGTGTCGATAGGCATTTCAGATATAGGTGTCGATAGGCATTTCAGATATAGGTGTCGATAGGCATTTCAGATATAGGTGTCGATAGGCATTTCAGATATAGGTGTCGATAGGCATTTCAGATATAGGTGTCGATAGGCATTTTAAAAATAGGTGCCGATAGGCATTTCAGATATAGAAGCCGATAGGCATTTCAAATATAGTGCCGATAGGCATTCCAGATATGGTTGCCGATAGGCATTTCAAATATAGGTGCTGATAGGCATTTTAGATGTAGTTTCCGATAGGCACTTCAAAAATAGGTGTCGATAGGCATTTCAGATATAGGTGTCGATAGGCATTTCAGATATAGGTGTCGATAGGCATTTCAGATATAGGTGTCGATAGGCATTTCAGATATAGGTGTCGATAGGCATTTCAGATATAGGTGTCGATAGGCATTTCAGATATAGGTGTCGATAGGCATTTCAGATATAGGTGTCGATAGGCATTTCAGATAAAGGTGCCGATAGGCATTTTAGATATAGTTGCCGATTGGCATTTTAAAAATAGGTGCCGATAGGCATTTCAGATATAGAAGCCGATAGGCATTTCAAATATAGGTGCCGATAGGCATTCCAGATATGGTTGCCGATAGGCATTTGAAATATAGGTGCTGATAGGCATTTCAGATGTAGTTTCCGATAGGCATTTCAAAAATTGGTGTCGATAGGCATTTCAGATATAGGTGTCGATAGGCATTTCAGATATAGGTGTCGATAGGCATTTCAGATATAGGTGTCGATAGGCATTTCAGATATAGGTGCCGATAGGCATTTCAGATATAGTTGCCGATTGGCATTTTAAAAATAGGTGCCGATAGGCATTTCAGATATAGAAGCCGATAGGCATTTCAAATATAGGTGCCGATAGGCATTCCAGATATGGTTGCCGATAGGCATTTCAAATATAGGTGCTGATAGGCATTTCAGATGTAGTTTCCGATAGGCATTTCAAAAATAGGTGTCGATAGGCATTTCAGATATAGGTGTCGATAGGCATTTCAGATATAGGTGTCGATAGGCATTTCAGATATAGGTGTCGATAGGCATTTCAGATATAGGTGTCGATAGGCATTTCAGATATAGGTGTCGATAGGCATTTCAGATATAGGTGCCGATAGGCATTTCAGATATAGTTGCCGATTGGCATTTTAAAAATAGGTGTTGATAGGCATTTCAGATATAGAAGCCGATAGGCATTTCAAATATAGGTGCCGATAGGCATTCCAGATATGGTTGCCGATAGGCATTTCAAATATAGGTGCTGATAGGCATTTCAGATGTAGTTTCCGATAGGCATTTCAAAAATAGGTGTCGATAGGCATTTCAGATATAGGTGTCGATAGGCATTTCAGATATAGGTGTCAATAGGCATTTCAGATATAGGTGTCGATAGGCATTTCAGATATAGGTGTCGATAGGCATTTCAGATATAGGTGTCGATAGGCATTTCAGATATAGGTGTCGATAGGCATTTCAGATATAGGTGTCGATAGGCATTTCAGATATAGGTGTCGATAGGCATTTCAGATATAGGTGTCGATAGGCATTTCAGATATAGGTGCCGATAGGCATTTCAGATATTGTTGCCGATTGGCATTTTAAAAATAGGTGCCGATAGGCATTTCAGATATAGAAGCCGATAGGCATTTTAAATATAGGTGCCGATAGGCATTCCAGATATGGTTGCCGATGGGCATTTCAAATATAGGTGCTGATAGGCATTTCAGATGTAGTTTCCGATAGGCATTTCAAAAATAGGTGTCGATAGGCATTTCAGATATAGGTGTCGATAGGCATTTCAGATATAGGTGTCGATAGGTTTTTCAAATATAGGTGTCGATAGGCATTTCAGATATAGGTGTCGATAGGCATTTTAGATATAGGTGTCGATAGGCATTTCAGATATAGGTGTCGATAGGCATTTCAGATATAGGTGTCGATAGGCATTTCAGATATATGTGCCGATAGGCATTTCAGATATAGTTGCCGATTGGCATTTTAAAAATAGGTGCCGATAGGCATTTCAGATATAGAAGCCGATAAGCATTTCAAATATAGGTGCCGATAGGCATTCCAGATATGGTTGCCGATAGGCATTTCAAATATAGGTGCTGATAGGCATTTCAGATGTAGTTTCCGATAGGCATTTCAAAAATAGGTGTCGATAGGCATTTCAGATATAGGTGTCGATAGGCATTTCAGATATAGGTGTCGATAGGCATTTCAGATATAGGTGTCGATAGGCATTTCGGATATAGGTGTCGATAGGCATTTCAGATATAGGTGTCGATAGGCATTTCTGATATAGGTGTCGATAGGCATTTCAGATATAGGTGTCGATAGGCATTTCAGATATACGTGTCGATAGGCATTTCAGATATAGGTGTCGATAGGCATTTCAGATATAGGTGCCGATAGGCATTTCAGATATAGTTGCCGATTGGCATTTAAAAATAGGTGCCGATAGGCATTTCAGATATAGAAGCCGATAGGCATTTCAAATATAGGTGCCGATAGGCCTTCCAGATATGGTTGCCGATAGGCATTTCAAATATAGGTGCTGATAGAATTTCAGATGTAGTTTCCGATAGGCATTTCAAAAATAGGTGTCGATAGGCATTTCAGATATAGGTGTCGATAGGCATTTCAGATATAGGTGTCGATAGGCATTTCAGATATAGGTGTCGATAGGCATTTCAGATATAGGTGTCGATAGGCATTTCAGATATAGGTGTCGATAGGCATTTCAGATATAGGTGTCGATAGGCATTTCAGATATAGGTGTCGATAGGCATTTCAGATATAGGTGCCGATAGGCATTTCAGATATAGTTGCCGATTGGCATTTAAAAATAGGTGCCGATAGGCATTTCAGATATAGAAGCCGATAGGCATTTCAAATATAGGTGCCGATAGGCATTCCAGATATGGTTGCCGATAGGCATTTCAAATATAGGTGCTGATAGGCATTTCAGATGTAGTTTCCGATAGGCATTTCAAAAATAGGTGTCGATAGGCATTTCAGATATAGGTGTCGATAGGCATTTCAGATATAGGTGTCGATAGGCATTTCAGATATAGGTGTCGATAGGCATTTCAGATATAGGTGTCGATAGGCATTTCAGATATAGGTGTCGATAGGCATTTCAGATATAGGTGTCGATAGGCATTTCAGATATAGGTGCCGATAGGCATTTCAGATATAGTTGCCGATTGGCATTTTTAAAATAGGTGCCGATAGGCATTTCAGATATAGAAGCCGATAGGCATTTCAAATATAGGTGCCGATAGGCATTTTCAGATATGGTTGCCGATAGGCATTTCAAATATAGGTGCTGATAGGCATTTCAGATGTAGTTTCCGATAGGCATTTCAAAAATAGGTGTCGATAGGCATTTCAGATATAGGTGTCGATAGGCATTTCAGATATAGGTGTCGATAGGCAATACAGATATAGGTGTCGATAGGCATTTCAGATATAGGTGTCGATAGGCATTTCAGATATAGGTGTCGATAGGCATTTCAGATATAGGTGTCGATAGGCATTTCAGATATGGTGTCGATAGGCATTTCAGATATAGGTGTCGATAGGCATTTTAGATATAAGTGCCGATAGGCATTTCAGATGTAGTTGCCGATTGGCATTTTAAAAATAGGTGCCGATAAGCATTTCAGATATTGAAGCCGATAGGCATTTCAAATATAGGTGCCGATAGGCATTCCAGATATGGTTGCCGATAGGCATTTGAAATATAGGTGCTGATAGGCATTTCAGATGTAGTTTCCGATAGGCATTTCAAAAATAGGTGTCGATAGGCATTTCAGATATAGGTGTCGATAGGCATTTCAGATATAGGTGTCGATAGGCATTTCAGATATAGGTGTCGATAGGCATTTCAGATATAGGTGCCGATAGGCATTTCAGATATAGTTGCCGATTGGCATTTTAAAAATAGGTGCCGATAGGCATTTCAGATATAGAAGCCGATAGGCATTTCAAATATAGGTGCCGATAGGCATTCCAGATATGGTTGCCGATAGGCATTTCAAATATAGGTGCTGATAGGCATTTCAGATGTAGTTTCCAATAGGCATTTTAAAAATAGGTGTCGATAGGCATTTCAGATATAGGTGTCGATAGGCATTACAGATATAGGTGTCGATAGGCATTTCAGATATAGGTGTCGATAGGCATTTCAGATATAGGTGTCGATAGGCATTTCAGATATAGGTGTCGATAGGCATTTCAGATATAGGTGTCGATAGGCATTTCAGATATAGGTGTCTATAGGCATTTCAGATATAAGTGCCGATAGGCATTTTAGATATAGTTGCCGATTGGCATTTTAAAAAAGGTGCCGATAGGCATTTCAGATATAGAAGCCGATAGGGATTTCAAATATAGGTGCCGATAGGCATTCCAGATATGGTTGCCGATAGGCATTTGAAATATAGGTGCTGATAGGCATTTCAGATGTAGTTTCCGATAGGCATTTCAAAAATAGGTGTCGATAGGCATTTCAGATATAGGTGTCGATAGGCATTTCAGATATAGGTGTCGATAGGCATTTCAGATATAGGTGCCGATAGGCATTTCAGATATAGTTGCCGATTGGCATTTTAAAAATAGGTGCCGATAGGCATTTCAGATATAGAAGCCGATAGGCATTTCAAATAGAGGTGCCGATAGGCATTCCAGATATGGTTGCCGATAGGCATTTCAAATATAGGTGCTGATAGGCATTTCAGATGTAGTTTCCGATAGGCATTTCAAAAATAGGTGTCGATAGGCATTTCAGATATAGGTGTCGATAGGCATTTCAGATATAGGTGTCGATAGGCATTTCAGATATAAGTGTCGATAGGCATTTCAGATATAGGTGTCGATAGGCATTTCAGATATAGGCGTCGATAGGCATTTCAGATATAGGTGCCGATAGGCATTTCAGATATAGTTGCCGATTGGCATTTTAAAAATAGGTGTTGATAGGCATTTCAGATATAGAAGCCGATAGGCATTTCAAATATAGGTGCCGATAGGCATTTCAGATATGGTTGCCGATAGGCATTTCAAATATAGGTGCTGATAGGCATTTCAGATGTAGTTTCCGATAGGCATTTCAAAAATAGGTGTCGATAGGCATTTCAGATATAGGTGTCGATAGGCATTTCAGATATAGGTGTCAATAGGCATTTCAGATATAGGTGTCGATAGGCATTTCAGATATAGGTGTCGATAGGCATTTCAGATATAGGTGTCGATAGGCATTTCAGATATAGGTGTCGATAGGCATTTCAGATATAGGTGTCGATAGGCATTTCAGATATAGGTGTCGATAGGCATTTCAGATATAGGTGCCGATAGGCATTTCAGATATAGTTGCTGATTGGCATTTTAAAAATAGGTGCCGATAGGCATTTCAGATATAGAAGCCGATAGGCATTTCAAATATAGGTGCCAATAGGCATTCCAGATATGGTTGCCGATAGGCATTTCAAATATAGGTGCTGATAGGCATTTCGGATGTAGTTTCCGATAGGCATTTCAAAAATAGGTGTCGATAGGCATTTCAGATATAGGTGTCGATAGGCATTTCAGATATAGGTGTCAATAGGCATTTCAGATATAGGTGTCGATTAGCATTTCAGATATAGGTGTCGATAGGCATTTCAGATATAGGTGCCGATAGGCATTTCAGTTATAGTTGCCGATTGGCATTTTAAAAATAAGTGCCGATAGGCATTTCAGATATAGAAGCCGATAGGCATTTCAAATATAGGTGCCGATAGGCATTCCAGATATGGTTGCCGATAGGCATTTCAAATATAGGTGCTGATAGGCATTTCAGATGTAGTTTCCGATAGGCATTTCAAAAATAGGTGTCGATAGGCATTTCAGATATAGGTGTCGATAGGCATTTCAGATATAGGTGTCGATAGGCATATCAGATATAGGTGTCGATAGGCATTTCAGATATAGGTGTCGATAGGCATTTCAGATATAGGTGTCGATAGGCATTTCAGATATAGGTGTCGATAGGCATTTCAGATATAGGTGTCGATAAGCATTTCAGATATAGGTGCCGATAGGCATTTCAGATATAGTTGCCGATTGGCATTTTAAAAATAGGTGCCGATAGGCATTTCAGATATTGAAGCCGATAGGCATTTCAAATATAGGTGCCGATAGGCATTCCAGATATGGTTGCCGATAGGCATTTCAAATATAGGTGCTGATAGGCATTTCAGATGTAGTTTCCGATAGGCATTTCAAAAATAGGTGTCGATAGGCATTTCAGATATAGGTGTCGATAGGCATTTCAGATATAAGTGTCGATAGGCATTTCAGATATAGGTGTCGATAGGCATTTCAGATATAGGTGTCGATAGGCATTTCAGATATAGGTGTCGATAGGCATTTCAGATATAGGTGTCGATAGGCATTTCAGATATAGGTGTCGATAGGCATTTCAGATATAGGTGTCGATAGGCATTTCAGATATAGGTGCCGATAGGCATTTCAGATATAGTTGCCGATTGGCATTTAAAATAGGTGCCGATAGGCATTTTAGATATAGAAGCCGATAGGCATTTCAAATATAGGTGCCGATAGGCATTCCAGATATGGTTGCCGATAGGCATTTCAAATATAGGTGCTGATAGGCATTTCAGATGTAGTTTCCGATAGGCATTTCAAAAATAGGTGTCGATAGGCATTTCAGATATAGGTGTCGATAGGCATTTCAGATATAGGTGTCGATAGACATTTCAGATATAGGTGTCGATAGGCATTTCAGATATAGGTGTCGATAGGCATTTCAGATATAGGTGTCGATAGGCATTTCAGATATAGGTGTCGATGGGCATTTCAGATATAGGTGTCGATAGGCATTTCAGATATAGGTGCCGGTAGGCATTTCAGATATAGTTGCCGATTGGCATTTTAAAAATAGGTGCCGATAGGCATTTCAGATATAGAAGCCGATAGGCATTTCAAATATAGGTGCCGATAGGCATTCCAGATATGGTTGCCGATAGGCATTTCAAATATAGGTGCTGATAGGCATTTCAGATGTAGTTACCGATAGGCACTTCAAAAATAGGTGTCGATAGGCATTTCAGATATAGGTGTCGATAGGCATTTCAGATATAGGTGTCGATAGGCATTTCAGATATAGGTGTCGATAGGCATTTCAAATATAGGTGTGGATAGGCATTTCAGATATAGGTGTCGATAGGCATTTCAGATATAGGTGTCGATAAGCATTTCAGATATAGGTGTCGATAGGCATTTCAGATATAGGTGCTGATAGGCATTTCAGATATAGTTGCAGATTGGCATTTTAAAAATAGGTGCCGATAGGCATTTCAGATATAGAAGCCGATAGGCATTTCAAATATAGGTGCCGATAGGCATTCCAGATATGGTTGCCGATAGGCATTTCAAATATGGTGCTGATAGGCATTTCAGATGTAGTTTCCGATAGGCATTTCAAAAATAGGTGTCGATAGGCATTTCAGATATAGGTGTCGATAGGCGTTTCAGATATAGGTGTCGATAGGCATTACAGATATAGGTGTCGATAGGCATTTTAGATATAGGTGTCGATAGGCATTTCAGATATAGGTGTCGATAGGCATTTCAGATATAGGTGTCGATAGGCATTTCAGATATAGGTGTCGATAGGCATTTCAGATATAGGTGTCGATAGGCATTTCAGATATAAGTGCCGATAGGCATTTCAGATATAGTTGCCGATTAACATTTTAAAAATAGGTGCCGATAGGCATTTTAGATATAGAAGCCGATAGGCATTTCAAATATAGGTGCCGATAGGCATTCCAGATATGGTTGCTGATAGGCATTTGAAATATAGGTGCTGATAGGCATTTCAGATGTAGTTTCCGATAGGCATTTCAAAAATAGGTGTCGATAGGCATTTCAGATATAGGTGTCGATAGGCATTTCAGATATAGGTGTCGATAGGCATTTCAGATATAGGTGTCGATAGGCATTTCAGATATAGGTGCCGATAGGCATTTCAGATATAGTTGCCGATTGGCATTTTAAAAATATGTGCCGATAGGCATTTCAGATATAGAAGCCGATAGGCATTTCAAATATAGGTGTCGATAGGCATTCCAGATATGGTTGCCGATAGGCATTTTAAATATAGGTGCTGATAGGCATTTCAGATGTAGTTTCCGATAGGCATTTCAAAAATAGGTGTCGATAGGCATTTCAGATATAGGTGTCGATAGGCATTTCAGATATAGGTGTCAATAGGCATTTCAGATATAGGTGTCGATAGGCATTTCAGATATAGGTGTCGATAGGCATTTCAGATATAGGTGTCGATAGGCATTTCAGATATAGGTGTCGATAGGCATTTCAGATATAGGTGTCGATAGGCATTTCAGATATAGGTGCCGATAGGCATTTCAGATATAGTTGCCGATTGGCATTTTAAAAATAGGTGCCGATAGGCATTTCAGATATAGAAGCCGATAGGCATTTCAAATATAGGTGCCGATAGGCATTCCAGGTATGGTTGCCGATAGGCATTTCAAATATAGGTGCTGATAGGCATTTCAGATGTAGTTTCCGATAGGCATTTCAAAAATAGGTGTCGATAGGCATTTCAGATATAGGTGTCGATAGGCATTTCAGATATAGGTGTCGATAGGCATTTCAGATATAGGTGTCGATAGGCATTTCAGATATAGGTGTCGATAGGCATTTCAGATATAGGTGCCGATAGGCATTTCAGATATAGTTGCCGATTGGCATTTAAAAATAGGTGCCGATAGGCATTTCAGATATAGAAGCCGATAGGCATTTCAAATATAGGTGCCGATAGGCATTCCAGATATGGTTGCCGATAGGCATTTCAAATATAGGTGCTGATAGGCATTTCAGATGTAGTTTCCGATAGGCATTTCAAAAATAGGTGTCGATAGGCATTTCAGATATAGGTGTCGATAGGCATTTCAGATATAGGTGTCGATAGGCATTTCAGATATAGGTGTCGATAGGCATTTCAGATATAGGTGTCGATAGGCATTTCAGATATAGGTGTCGATAGGCATTTCAGATATAGGTGTCGATAGGCATTTCAGATATAGGTGTCGATAGGCATTTCAGATATAGGTGCCGATAGGCATTTCAGATATAGTTGCCGATTGGCATTTTAAAAATAGGTGCCGATAGGCATTTCAGATATAGAAGCCGATAGGCATTTCAAATATAGGTGCCGATAGGCATTCCAGATATGGTTACCGATAGGCATTTCAAATATAGGTGCTATTAGGCATTTCAGATGTAGTTTCCGATAGGCATTTCAAAAATAGGTGTCGATAGGCATTTCAGATATAGGTGTCGATAGGCATTTCAGATATAGGTGTCGATAGGCATTTCAGATATAGGTGTCGATAGGCATTTCAGATATAGGTGTCGATAGGCATTTCAGATATAGGTGTCGATAGGCATTTCAGATATAGGTGTCGATAGGCATTTCAGATATAGGTGTCGATAAGCATTTCAGATATAGGTGCCGATAGGCATTTCAGATATAGTTGCCGATTGGCATTTTAAAAATAGGTGCCGATAGGCATTTCAGATATTGAAGCCGATAGGCATTTCAAATATAGGTGCCGATAGGCATTCCAGATATGGTTGCCGATAGGCATTTCAAATATAGGTGCTGATAGGCATTTCAGATGTAGTTTCCGATAGGCATTTCAAAAATAGGTGTCGATAGGCATTTCAGATATAGGTGTCGATAGGCATTTCAGATATAAGTGTCGATAGGCATTTCAGATATAGGTGTCGATAGGCATTTCAGATATAGGTGTCGATAGGCATTTCAGATATAGGTGTCGATAGGCATTTCAGATATAGGTGTCGATAGGCATTTCAGATATAGGTGTCGATAGGCATTTCAGATATAGGTGTCGATAGGCATTTCAGATATAGGTGCCGATAGGCATTTCAGATATAGTTGCCGATTGGCATTTAAAATAGGTGCCGATAGGCATTTTAGATATAGAAGCCGATAGGCATTTCAAATATAGGTGCCGATAGGCATTCCAGATATGGTTGCCGATAGGCATTTCAAATATAGGTGCTGATAGGCATTTCAGATGTAGTTTCCGATAGGCATTTCAAAAATAGGTGTCGATAGGCATTTCAGATATAGGTGTCGATAGGCATTTCAGATATAGGTGTCGATAGACATTTCAGATATAGGTGTCGATAGGCATTTCAGATATAGGTGTCGATAGGCATTTCAGATATAGGTGTCGATAGGCATTTCAGATATAGGTGTCGATAGGCATTTCAGATATAGGTGTCGATAGGCATTTCAGATATAGGTGCCGGTAGGCATTTCAGATATAGTTGCCGATTGGCATTTTAAAAATAGGTGCCGATAGGCATTTCAGATATAGAAGCCGATAGGCATTTCAAATATAGGTGCCGATAGGCATTCCAGATATGGTTGCCGATAGGCATTTCAAATATAGGTGCTGATAGGCATTTCAGATGTAGTTACCGATAGGCACTTCAAAAATAGGTGTCGATAGGCATTTCAGATATAGGTGTCGATAGGCATTTCAGATATAGGTGTCGATAGGCATTTCAGATATAGGTGTCGATAGGCATTTCAAATATAGGTGTGGATAGGCATTTCAGATATAGGTGTCGATAGGCATTTCAGATATAGGTGTCGATAAGCATTTCAGATATAGGTGTCGATAGGCATTTCAGATATAGGTGCTGATAGGCATTTCAGATATAGTTGCAGATTGGCATTTTAAAAATAGGTGCCGATAGGCATTTCAGATATAGAAGCCGATAGGCATTTCAAATATAGGTGCCGATAGGCATTCCAGATATGGTTGCCGATAGGCATTTCAAATATGGTGCTGATAGGCATTTCAGATGTAGTTTCCGATAGGCATTTCAAAAATAGGTGTCGATAGGCATTTCAGATATAGGTGTCGATAGGCATTTCAGATATAGGTGTCGATAGGCATTACAGATATAGGTGTCGATAGGCATTTTAGATATAGGTGTCGATAGGCATTTCAGATATAGGTGTCGATAGGCATTTCAGATATAGGTGTCGATAGGCATTTCAGATATAGGTGTCGATAGGCATTTCAGATATAGGTGTCGATAGGCATTTCAGATATAGGTGCCGATAGGCATTTCAGATATAGTTGCCGATTAACATTTTAAAAATAGGTGCCGATAGGCATTTTAGATATAGAAGCCGATAGGCATTTCAAATATAGGTGCCGATAGGCATTCCAGATATGGTTGCTGATAGGCATTTGAAATATAGGTGCTGATAGGCATTTCAGATGTAGTTTCCGATAGGCATTTCAAAAATAGGTGTCGATAGGCATTTCAGATATAGGTGTCGATAGGCATTTCAGATATAGGTGTCGATAGGCATTTCAGATATAGGTGTCGATAGGCATTTCAGATATAGGTGCCGATAGGCATTTCAGATATAGTTGCCGATTGGCATTTTAAAAATATGTGCCGATAGGCATTTCAGATATAGAAGCCGATAGGCATTTCAAATATAGGTGTCGATAGGCATTCCAGATATGGTTGCCGATAGGCATTTTAAATATAGGTGCTGATAGGCATTTCAGATGTAGTTTCCGATAGGCATTTCAAAAATAGGTGTCGATAGGCATTTCAGATATAGGTGTCGATAGGCATTTCAGATATAGGTGTCAATAGGCATTTCAGATATAGGTGTCGATAGGCATTTCAGATATAGGTGTCGATAGGCATTTCAGATATAGGTGTCGATAGGCATTTCAGATATAGGTGTCGATAGGCATTTCAGATATAGGTGTCGATAGGCATTTCAGATATAGGTGCCGATAGGCATTTCAGATATAGTTGCCGATTGGCATTTTAAAAATAGGTGCCGATAGGCATTTCAGATATAGAAGCCGATAGGCATTTCAAATATAGGTGCCGATAGGCATTCCAGGTATGGTTGCCGATAGGCATTTCAAATATAGGTGCTGATAGGCATTTCAGATGTAGTTTCCGATAGGCATTTCAAAAATAGGTGTCGATAGGCATTTCAGATATAGGTGTCGATAGGCATTTCAGATATAGGTGTCGATAGGCATTTCAGATATAGGTGTCGATAGGCATTTCAGATATAGGTGTCGATAGGCATTTCAGATATAGGTGCCGATAGGCATTTCAGATATAGTTGCCGATTGGCATTTAAAAATAGGTGCCGATAGGCATTTCAGATATAGAAGCCGATAGGCATTTCAAATATAGGTGCCGATAGGCATTCCAGATATGGTTGCCGATAGGCATTTCAAATATAGGTGCTGATAGGCATTTCAGATGTAGTTTCCGATAGGCATTTCAAAAATAGGTGTCGATAGGCATTTCAGATATAGGTGTCGATAGGCATTTCAGATATAGGTGTCGATAGGCATTTCAGATATAGGTGTCGATAGGCATTTCAGATATAGGTGTCGATAGGCATTTCAGATATAGGTGTCGATAGGCATTTCAGATATAGGTGTCGATAGGCATTTCAGATATAGGTGTCGATAGGCATTTCAGATATAGGTGCCGATAGGCATTTCAGATATAGTTGCCGATTGGCATTTTAAAAATAGGTGCCGATAGGCATTTCAGATATAGAAGCCGATAGGCATTTCAAATATAGGTGCCGATAGGCATTCCAGATATGGTTACCGATAGGCATTTCAAATATAGGTGCTATTAGGCATTTCAGATGTAGTTTCCGATAGGCATTTCAAAAATAGGTGTCGATAGGCATTTCAGATATAGGTGTCGATAGGCATTTCAGATATAGGTGTCGATAGGCATTTCAGATATAGGTGTCGATAGGCATTTCAGATATAGGTGTCGATAGGCATTTCAGATATAGGTGTCGATAGGCATTTCAGATATAGGTGTCGATAGGCATTTCAGATATAGGTGTCGATAGGCATTTCAGATATGGGTGCCGATAGGCATTTCAGATATAGTTGCCGATTGGCATTTAAAAATAGGTGCCGATAGGCATTTCAGATATAGAAGCCGATAGGCATTTCAAATATAGGTGCCGATAGGCATTCCAGATATGGTTGCCGATAGGCATTTCAAATATAGGTGCTGATAGGCATTTCAGATGTAGTTTCCGATAGGCATTTCAAAAATAGGTGTCGATAGGCATTTCAGATATAGGTGTCGATAGGCATTTCAGATATAGGTGTCGATAGGCATTTCAGATATAGGTGTCGATAGGCATTTCAGATATAGGTGTCGATAGGCATTTCAGATATAGGTGTCGATAGGCATTTCAGATATAGGTGTCGATAGGCATTTCAGATATAGGTGTCGATAGGCATTTCAGATATAGGTGCCGATAGGCATTTCAGATATAGTTGCCGATTGGCATTTTAAAAATAGGTGCCGATAGGCATTTCAGATATAGAAGCCGATAGGCATTTCAAATATAGGTGCCGATAGGCATTCCAGATATGGTTGCCGATAGGCATTTCAAATATAGGTGCTGATAGGCATTTCAGATGTAGTTTTCGATAGGCACTTCAAAAATAGGTGTCGATAGGCATTTCAGATATAGGTGTCGATAGGCATTTCAGATATAGGTGTCGATAGGCATTTCAGATATAGGTGTCGATAGGCATTTCAGATATAGGTGTCGATAGGCATTTCAGATATAGGTGTCGATAGGCATTTCAGATATAGGTGTCGATAGGCATTTCAGATATAGGTGCCGATAGGCATTTCAGATATAGTTGCCGATTAGCATTTTTAAAATAGGTGCCGATAGGCATTTCAGATATAGAAGCCGATAGGAATTTCAAATATAGGTGCCGATAGGTATTCCAGATATGGTTGCCGATAGGCATTTCAAATATAGGTGCTGATAGGCATTTCAGATGTAGTTTCCGATAGGCATTTCAAAAATAGGTGTCGATAGGCATTTCAGATATAGGTGAAGATAGGCATTTCAGATATAGGTGTCGATAGGCATTTCAGATATAGGTGTCGATAGGCATTTCAGATATAGGTGTCGATAGGCATTTCAGATATAGGTGTCGATAGGCATTTCAGATATAGGTGTCGATAGGCATTTCAGATATAGGTGCCAATAGGCATTTCAGATATAGTTGCCGATTGGCATTTTAAAAATAGGTGCCGATAGGCATTTCAGATATAGAAGCCGATAGGCATTTCAAATATAGGTGCCGATAGGCATTCCAGATATGGTTGCCGATAGGCATTTCAAATATAGGTGCTGATAGGCATTTCAGATGTAGTTTCCGATAGGCATTTCAAAAATAGGTGTCGATAGGCATTTCAGATATAGGTGTCGATAGGCATTTCAGATATAGGTGTCGATAGGCATTTCAGATATAGGTGTCGATAGGCATTTCAGATATAGGTGTCGATAGGCATTTCAGATATAGGTGTCGATAGGCATTTCAGATATAGGTGCCGATAGGCATTTCAGATATAGTTGCCGATTGGCATTTTAAAAATAGGTGCCGATAGGCATTTCAGATATAGAAGCCGATAGGCATATCAAATATAGGTGCCGATAGGCATTCCAGATATGGTTGCCGATAGGCATTTCAAATATAGGTGCTGATAGGCATTTCAGATGTAGTTTCCGATAGGCATTTCAAAAATAGGTGTCGATAGGCATTTCAGATATAGGTGTCGATAGGCATTTCAGATATAGGTGTCGATAGGCATTTCAGATATAGGTGTCGATAGGCATTTCAGATATAGGTGTCGATAAGCATTTCAGATATAGGTGCCGATAGGCATTTCAGATATAGTTGCCGATTGGCATTTTAAAAATAGGCGCCGATAGGCATTTCAGATATAGAAGCCGATAGGCATTTCAAATATAGGTGCCGATTGGCATTCCAGATATGGTTGCCGATAGGCATTTCAAATATAGGTGCTGATAGGCATTTCAGATGTAGTTTCCGATAGGCATTTCAAAAATAGGTGTCGATAGGCATTTCAGATATAGGTGTCGATAGGCATTTCAGATATAAGTGTCGATAGGCATTTCAGATATAGGTGTCGATAGGCATTTCAGATAAAGGTGTCGATAGGCATTTCAGATATAGGTGTCGATAGGCATTTCAGATATAGGTGTCGATAGGCATTTCAGATATAGGTGTCGATAGGCATTTCAGATATAGGTGTCGATAGGCATTTCAGATATAGGTGCCGATAGTCATTTCAGATATAGTTGCCGATTGGCATTTAAAAATAGGTGCCGATAGGCATTTCAGATATAGAAGCCGATAGGCATTTCAAATATAGGTGCCGATAGGCATTCCAGATATGGTTGCCGATAGGCATTTCAAATATAGGTGCTGATAGGCATTTCAGATGTAGTTTCCGATAGGCATTTCAAAAATAGGTGTCGATAGGCATTTCAGATATAGGTGTCGATAGGCATTTCAGATATAGGTGTCGAGAGGCATTTCAGATATAGGTGTCGATAGGCATTTCAGATATAGGTGTCGATAGGCATTTCATATATAGGTGTCGATAGGCATTATAGATATAGGTGCCGATAGGCATTTCAGATATAGTTGCCGATTGGCATTTTAAAAATAGGTGCCGATAGGCATTTCAGATATAGAAGCCGATAGGCATTTCAAATATAGGTGCCGATGGGCATTCCAGATATGTTTGCCGATAGGCATTTCAAATATAGGTGCTGATAGGCATTTCAGATGTAGTTTCCGATAGGCATTTCAAAAATAGGTGTCGATAGGCATTTCAGATATAGGTGTCGATAGGCATTTCAGATATAGGTGTCAATAGGCATTTCAGATATAGGTGTCGATAGGCATTTCAGATATAGGTGTCGATAGGCATTTCAGATATAGGTGTCGATAGGCATTTCAGATATAGGTGTCGATAGGCATTTCAGATATAGGTGTCGATAGGCATTTCAGATATAGGTGTCGATAGGCATTTCAGATATAGGTGTCGATAGGCATTTCAAATATAGGTGTGGATAGGCATTTTAGATATGGTTGCCGATAGGCATTTCAAATATAGGTGCTGATAGGCATTTCAGATGTAGTTTCCGATAGGCATTTCAAAAATAGGTGTCGATAGGCATTTCAGATATAGGTGTCGATAGGCATTTCAGATATAGGTGTCGAGAGGCATTTCAGATATAGGTGTCGATAGGCATTTCAGATATAGGTGTCGATAGGCATTTCATATATAGGTGTCGATAGGCATTTCAGATATAGGTGCCGATAGGCATTTCAGATATAGTTGCCGATTGGCATTTTAAAAATAGGTGCCGATAGGCATTTCAGATATAGAAGCCGATAGGCATTTCAAATATAGGTGCCGATAGGCATTCCAGATATGTTTGCCGATAGGCATTTCAAATATAGGTGCTGATAGGCATTTCAGATGTAGTTTCCGATAGGCATTTCAAAAATAGGTGTCGATAGGCATTTCAGATATAGGTGTCGATAGGCATTTCAGATATAGGTGTCAATAGGCATTTCAGATATAGGTGTCGATAGGCATTTCAGATATAGGTGTCGATAGGCATTTCAGATATAGGTGTCGATAGGCATTTCAGATATAGGTGTCGATAGGCATTTCAGATATAGGTGTCGATAGGCATTTCAGATATAGGTGCCGATAGGCATTTAAAATAGGTGCCGATAGGCATTTTAGATATAGAAGCCGATAGGCATTTCAAATATAGGTGCCGATAGGCATTCCAGATATGGTTGCCGATAGGCATTTCAAATATAGGTGCTGATAGGCATTTCAGATGTAGTTTCCGATAGGCATTTCAAAAATAGGTGTCGATAGGCATTTCAGATATAGGTGCCGATAGGCATTTCAGATATAGGTGTCGATAGGCATTTCAGATATAGGTGTCGATAGGCATTTCAGATATAGGTGTCGATAGGCATTTCAGATATAGGTGTCGATAGGCATTTCAGATATAGGTGTCGATAGGCATTTCAGATATAGTTGTCGATAGGCATTTCAGATATAGGTGCCGATAGGCATTTCTGATATAGTTGCCGATTGACATTTTAAAAATAGGTGCCGATAGGCATTTCAGATATAGAAGCCGATAGGCATTTCAAATATAGGTGCCGATAGGCATTCCAGATATGGTTGCCGATAGGCATTTCAAATATAGGTGCTGATAGGCATTTCAGATGTAGTTACCGATAGGCACTTCAAAAATAGGTGTCGATAGGCATTTCAGATATAGGTGTCGATAGGCATTTCAGATATAGGTGTCGATAGGCATTTCAGATATAGGTGTCGATAGGCATTTCAAATATAGGTGTGGATAGGCATTTCAGATATAGGTGTCGATAGGCATTTCAGATATAGGTGTCGATAAGCATTTCAGATATAGGTGTCGATAGGCATTTCAGATATAGGTGCCGATAGGCATTTCAGATATAGTTGCAGATTGGCATTTTAAAAATAGGTGCCGATAGGCATTTCAGATATAGAAGCCGATAGGCATTTCAAATATAGGTGCCGATAGGCATTCCAGATATGGTTGCCGATAGGCATTTGAAATATAGGTGCTGATAGGCATTTCAGATGTAGTTTCCGATAGGCATTTCAAAAATAGGTGTCGATAGGCATTTCAGATATAGGTGTCGATAGGCATTTCAGATATAGGTGTCGATAGGCATTTCAGATATAGGTGTCGATAGGCATTTCATATATAGGTGCCGATAGGCATTTCAGATATAGTTGCCGATTATCATTTTAAAAATAGGTGCCGATAGGCATTTCAGATATAGAAGCCGATAGGCATTTCAAATATAGGTGCCGATAGGCATTCCAGATATGGTTGCCGATAGGCATTTCAAATATAGGTGCTGATAGGCATTTCAGATGTAGTTTCCGATAGGCATTTCAAAAATAGGTGTCGATAGGCATTTCAGATATAGGTGTCGATAGGCATTTCAGATATCGGTGTCGATAGGCATTACAGATATAGGTGTCGATAGGCATTTCAGATATAGGTGTCGATAGGCATTTCAGATATAGGTGTCGATAGGCATTTCAGATATAGGTGTCGATAGGCATTTCAGATATAGGTGTCGATAGGCATTTCAGATATAGGTGTCGATAGGCATTTCAGATATAAGTGCCGATAGGCATTTCAGATATAGTTGCCGATTGGCATTTTGAAAATAGGTGCCGATAGGCATTTCAGATATAGAAGCCGATAGGCATTTCAAATATAGGTGCCGATAGGCATTCCAGATATGGTTGCCGATAGGCATTTCAAATATAGGTACTGATAGGCATTTCAGATGTAGTTTCCGATAGGCATTTCAAAAATAGGTGTCGATAGGCATTTCAGATATAGGTGTCGATAGGCATTTCAGATATAGGTGTCAATAGGCATTTCAGATATAGGTGTCGATAGGCATTTCAGATATAGGTGTCGATAGGCATTTCAGATATAGGTGTCGATAGGCATTTCAGATATAGGTGTCGATAGGCATTTCAGATATAGGTGTCGATAGGCATTTCAGATATAGGTGTCGATAGGCATTTCAGATATAGTTGCCGATAGGCATTTCAGATATAGTTGCCGATTGGCATTTTAAAAATAGGTGCCGATAGGCATTTCAGATATAGAAGCCGATAGGCATTTCAAATATAGGTGCCGATAGGCATTCCAGATATGGTTGCCGATAGGCATTTCAAATATAGGTGCTGATCGGCATTTCAGATGTAGTTTCCGATAGGCATTTCAAAAATAGGTGTCGATAGGCATTTCAGATATAGGTGTCGATAGGCATTTCAGATATAGGTGTCGATAGGCATTTCAGATATAGGTGTCGATAGGCATTTCAGATATAGGTGTCGATAGGCATTTCAGATATAGGTGTCGATAGGCATTTAAGATATAGGTGCCGATAGGCATTTCAGATATAGTTGCCGATTGGCATTTTAAAAATAGGTGCCGATAGGCATTTCAGATATAGAAGCCGATAGGCATTTCAAATATAGGTGCCGATAGGCATTCAAGATATGGTTGCCGATAGGCATTTCAAATATAGGTGCTGATAGGCATTTCAGATGTAGTTTCCGATAGGCATTTCAAAAATAGGTTTCGATAGGCATTTCAGATATAGGTGTCGATAGGCATTTCAGATATAGGTGTCAATAGGCATTTCAGATATAGGTGTCGATAGGCATTTCAGATATAGGTGTCGATAGGCATTTCAGATATAGGTGTCGATAGGCATTTCAGATGTAGGTGTCGATAGGCATTTCAGATATAGGTGTCGATAGGCATTTCAGATATAGGTGTCGATAGGCATTTCAGATATAGGTGCCAATAGGCATTTCAGATATAGTTGCCGATTGGCATTTTAAAAATAGGTGCCGATAGGCATTTCAGATATAGAAGCCGATAGGCATTTCAAATATAGGTGCCGATAGGCATTCCACATATGGTTGCCGATAGGCATTTCAAATATAGGTGCTGATAGGCATTTCAGATGTAGTTTCCGATAGGCATTTCAAAAATAGGTGTCGATAGGCATTTCAGATATAGGTGTCGATAGGCATTTTAGATATAGGTGTCGATAGGCATTTCAGATATAGGTGTCGATAGGCATTTCATATATAGGTGTCGATAGGCATTTCAGATATAGGTGTCGATAGGCATTTCAGATATAGGTGCCGATAGGCATTTCAGATATAGTTGCCGATTGGCATTTTAAAAATAAGTGCCGATAGGCATTTCAGATATAGAAGCCGATAGGCATTTCAAATATAGGTGCCGATAGGCATTCCAGATATGGTTGCCGATAGGCATTTCAAATATAGGTGCTGATAGGCATTTCAGATGTAGTTTCCGATAGGCATTTCAAAAACAGGTGTCGATAGGCATTTCAGATATAGGTGTCGATAGGCATTCCAGATATAGGTGTCGATAGGCATTTCAGATATAGGTGTCGATAGGCATTTCAGATATAAGTGTCGATAAGCATTTCAGATATAGGTGCCGATAGGCATTTCAGATATAGTTGCCGATTGGCATTTTAAAAATAGGTGCCGATAGGCATTTCAGATATAGAAGCCGATAGGCATTTCAAATATAGGTGCCGATTGGCATTCCAGATATGGTTGCCGATAGGCATTTCAAATATAGGTGCTGATAGGCATTTCAGATGTAGTTTCCGATAGGCATTTCAAAAATAGGTGTCGATAGGCATTTCAGATATAGGTGTCGATAGGCATTTCAGATATAAGTGTCGATAGGCATTTCAGATATAGGTGTCGATAGACATTTCAGATATAGGTGTCGATAGGCATTTCAGATATAGGTGTCGATAGGCATTTCAGATATAGGTGTCGATAGGCATTTCAGATATAGGTGTCGATAGGCATTTCAGATATAGGTGTCGATAGGCATTTCAGATATAGGTGCCGATAGGCATTTCAGATATAGTTGCCGATTGGCATTTAAAAATAGGTGCCGATAGGCATTTCAGATATAGAAGCCGATAGGCATTTCAAATATAGGTGCCGATAGGCATTCCAGATATGGTTGCCGATAGGCATTTCAAATATAGGTGCTGATAGGCATTTCAGATGTAGTTTCCGATAGGCATTTCAAAAATAGGTGTCGATAGGCATTTCAGATATAGGTGTCGATAGGCATTTCAGATATAGGTGTCGATAGGCATTTCAGATATAGGTGTCGATAGGCATTTCAGATATAGGTGTCGATAGGCATTTCAGATATAGGTGTCGATAGGCATTTCAGATATAGGTGTCGATAGGCATTTCAGATATAGGTGTGGATAGGCATTTCAAATATAGGTGCCGATAGGCATTTCAGATATAGTTGCCGATTGGCATTTTAAAAATAGGTGCCGATAGGCATTTCAGATATAGAAGCCGATAGGCATTTCAAATATAGGTGCCGATAGGCATTCCAGATATGGTTGCCGATAGGCATTTCAAATATAGGTGCTGATAGGCATTCCAGATATAGTTTCCGATAGGCACTTCAAAAATAGGTGTCGACAGGCATTTCAGATATAGGTGTCGATAGGCATTTCAGATATAGGTGATGATAGGCATTTCAGATATAGGTGTCGATAGGCATTTCAGATATAGGTGTCGATAGGCATTTCAGATATAGAGGTCGATAGGCATTTCAGATATAGGTGCCGATAGGCATTTCAGATATAGTTGCCGATTGGCATTTTAAAAATAGGTGCCGATAGGCATTTCAGATATAGAAGCCGATAGCAATTTCAAATATAGGTGCCGATAGGCATTCCAGATATGGTTGCCGATAGGCATTTCAAATATGGTGCTGATAGGCATTTCAGATGTAGTTTCCGATAGGCATTTCAAAAACAGGTGTCGATAGGCTTTTCAGATATAGGTGTCGATAGGCATTTCAGATATAGGTGTCAATAGGCATTTCAGATATAGGTGTCGATAGGCATTTCAGATATAGGTGTCGATAGGCATTTCAGATATAGGTGTCGATAGGCATTTCAGATATAGGTGCCGATAGGCATTTCAGATATAGTTGCCGATTGGCATTTTAAAAATAGGTGCCGATAGGCATTTCAGATATAGAAGCCGATAGGCATTTCAAATATAGGTGCCGATAGGCATTCCAGATATGGTTGCCGATAGGCATTTCAAATATAGGTGCTGATAGGCATTTCAGATGTAGTTTCCGATAGGCATTTCAAAAATAGGTTTCGATAGGCATTTCAGATATAGGTGTCGATAGGCATTTCAGATATAGGTGTCGATAGGCATTTCAGATATATGTGTCGATAGGCATTTCAGATATAGGTGTCGATAGGCATTTCAGATATAGGTGCCGATAGGCATTTCAGATATAGTTGCCGATTGGCATTTAAAAATAGGTGCCGATAGGCATTTTAGATATAGAAGCCGATAGGCATTTCAAATATAGGTGCCGATAGGCATTCCAGATATGGTTGCCGATAGGCATTTCAAATATAGGTGCTGATAGGCATTTCAGATGTAGTTTCCGATAGGCATTTCAAAAATAGGTGTCGATAGGCATTTCAGATATAGGTGTCGATAGGCATTTCAGATATAGGTGTCGATAGGCATTTCAGATATAGGTGTCGATAGGCATTTCAGATATAGGTGTCGATAGGCATTTCAGATATAGGTGTCGATAGGCATTTCAGATATAGGTGTCGATAGGCATTTCAGATATAGGTGTCGATAGGCATTTCAGATATAGGTGCCGATAGGCATTTCAGATATAGTTGCCGATTGGCATTTTAAAAATAGGTGCCGATAGGCATTTCAGATATAGAAGCCGATAGGCATTTTAAATATAGGTGCCGATAGGCATTCCAGATATGGTTACCGATAGGCATTTCAAATATAGGTGCTATTAGGCATTTCAGATGTAGTTTCCGATAGGCATTTCAAAAATAGGTGTCGATAGGCATTTCAGATATAGGTGTCGATAGGCATTTCAGATATAGGTGTCGATAGGCATTTCAGATATAGGTGTCGATAGGCATTTCAGATATAGGTGTCGATAGGCATTTCAGATATAGGTGTCGATAGGCATTTCAGATATAGGTGTCGATAGGCATTTCAGATATAGGTGTCGATAGGCATTTCAGATATAGGTGCCGATAGGCATTTCAGATATAGTTGCCGATTGGCATTTAAAAATAGGTGCCGATAGGCATTTCAGATATAGAAGCCGATAGGCATTTCAAATATAGGTGCCGATAGGCTTTCCAGATATGGTTGCCGATAGGGATTTCAAATATAGGTGCTGATAGGCATTTCAGATGTAGTTTCCGATAGGCATTTCAAAAATAGGTGTCGATAGGCATTTCAGATATAGGTGTCGATAGGCATTTCAGATATAGGTGTCGATAGGCATTTCAGATATAGGTGTCGATAGGCATTTCAGATATAGGTGTCGATAGGCATTTCAGATATAGGTGTCGATAGGCATTTCAGATATAGGTGTCGATAGGCATTTCAGATATAGGTGTCGATAGGCATTTCAGATATAGGTGCCGATAGGCATTTCAGATATAGTTGCCGATTGGCATTTTAAAAATAGGTGCCGATAGGCATTTCAGATATAGAAGCCGATAGGCATTTCAAATATAGGTGCCGATAGGCATTTCAAATATAGGTGCTGATAGGCATTTCAGATGTAGTTTCCGATAGGCACTTCAAAAATAGGTGTCGATAGGCATTTCAGATATAGGTGTCGATAGGCATTTCAGATATAGGTGTCGATAGGCATTTCAGATATAGGTGTCGATAGGCATTTCAGATATAGGTGTCGATAGGCATTTCAGATATAGGTGTCGATAGGCATTTCAGATATAGGTGTCGATAGGCATTTCAGATATAGGTGCCGATAGGCATTTCAGATATACTTGCCGATTGGCATTTTTAAAATAGGTGCCGATAGGCATTTCAGATATTAAAGCCGATAGGAATTTCAAATATAGGTGCCGATAGGTATTCCAGTTATGGTTGCCGATAGGCATTTCAAATATAGGTGCTGATAGGCATTTCAGATGTAGTTTCCGATAGGCATTTCAAAAATAGGTGTCGATAGGCATTTCAGATATAGGTGTCGATAGGCATTTCAGATATAGGTGTCGATAGGCATTTCAGATATAGGTGTCGATAGGCATTTCAGATATAGGTGTCGATAGGCATTTCAGATATAGGTGTCGATAGGCATTTCAGATATAGGTGCCAATAGGCATTTCAGATATAGTTGCCGATTGGCATTTTAAAAATAGTTGCCGATAGGCATTTCAGATATAGAAGCCGATAGGCATTTCAAATATAGGTGCCGATAGGCATTCCAGATATGGTTGCCGATAGGCATTTCAAATATAGGTGCTGATAGGCATTTCAGATGTAGTTTCCGATAGGCATTTCAAAAATAGGTGTCGATAGGCATTTCAGATATAGGTGTCGATAGGCATTTCAGATATAGGTGTCGATAGGCATTTCAGTTATAGGTGTCGATAGGCATTTCAGATATAGGTGTCGATAGGCATTTCAGATATAGGTGTCGATAGGCATTTCAGATATAGGTGCCGATAGGCATTTCAGATATAGTTGCCGATTGGCATTTTAAAAATAGGTGCCGATAGGCATTTCAGATATAGAAGCCGATAGGCATATCAAATATAGGTGCCGATAGGCATTCCAGATATGGTTGCCGATAGGCATTTCAAATATAGGTGCTGATAGGCATTTCAGATGTAGTTTCCGATAGGCATTTCAAAAATAGGTGTCGATAGGCATTTCAGATATAGGTGTCGATAGGCATTTCAGATATAGGTGTCGATAGGCATTTCAGATATAGGTGTCGATAGGCATTTCAGATATAGGTGTCGATAAGCATTTCAGATATAGGTGCCGATAGGCATTTCAGATATAGTTGCCGATTGGCATTTTAAAAATAGGTGCCGATAGGCATTTCAGATATAGAAGCCGATAGGCATTTCAAATATAGGTGCCGATTGGCATTCCAGATATGGTTGCCGATAGGCATTTCAAATATAGGTGCTGATAGGCATTTCAGATGTAGTTTCCGATAGGCATTTCAAAAATAGGTGTCGATAGGCATTTCAGATATAGGTGTCGATAGGCATTTCAGATATAAGTGTCGATAGGCATTTCAGATATAGGTGTCGATAGGCATTTCAGATATAGGTGTCGATAGGCATTTCAGATATAGGTGTCGATAGGCATTTCAGATATAGGTGTCGATAGGCATTTCAGATATAGGTGTCGATAGGCATTTCAGATATAGGTGTCGATAGGCATTTCAGATATAAGTGTCGATAGGCATTTCAGATATAGGTGTCGATAGGCATTTCAGATATAGGTGTCGATAGGCATTTCAGATATAGGTGTCGATAGGCATTTCAGATATAGGTGTCGATAGGCATTTCAGATATAGGTGCCGATAGGCATTTCAGATATAGTTGCCGATTGGCATTTTAAAAATAGGTGCCGATAGGCATTTCAGATATAGAAGCCGATAGGCATTTCAAATATAGGTGCCGATAGGCATTCCAGATATGGTTGCCGATAGGCATTTCAAATATAGGTGCTGATAGGCATTTCGGATGTAGTTTCCGATAGGCATTTCAAAAATAGGTGTCGATAGGCATTTCAGATATACGTGTCGATAGACATTTCAGATATAGGTATCGATAGGCATTTCAGATATAGGTGTCGATAGGCATTTCAGATATAGGTGTCGATAGGCATTTCAGATATAGGTGTCGATAAGCATTTCAGATATAGGTGCCGATAGGCATTTCAGATACAGTTGCCGATTGGCATTTAAAATAGGTGCCGATAGGCATTTTAGATATAGAAGCCGATAGGCATTTCAAATATAGGTGCCGATAGGCATTCCAGATATGGTTGCCGATAGGCATTTCAAATATAGGTGCTGATAGGCATTTCAGATGTAGTTTCCGATAGGCATTTCAAAAATAGGTGTCGATAGGCATTTCAGATATAGGTGTCGATAGGCATTTCAGATATAAGTGTCGATAGGCATTTCAGATATAGGTGTCGATGGGCATTTCAGATATAGGTGTCGATAGGCATTTCAGATATAGGTGTCGATAGGCATTTTTAGATATAGGTGTCGATAGGCATTTCAGATATAGGTGTCGATAGGCATTTCAGATATAGGTGTCGATAGGCATTTCAGATATAGGTGCCGATAGGCATTTCAGATATAGTTGCCGATTGGCATTTAAAATAGGTGCCGATAGGCATTTTAGATATAGAAGCCGATAGGCATTTCAAATATAGGTGCCGATAGGCATTCCAGATATGGTTGCCGATAGGCATTTCAAATATAGGTGCTGATAGGCATTTTAGATGTAGTTTCCGATAGGCATTTCAAAAATAGGTGTCGATAGGCATTTCAGATATAGGTGTCGATAGGCATTACAGATATAGGTGTCGATAGGCATTTCAGTTATAGGTGTCGATAGGCATTTCAGATATAGGTGTCGATAGGCATTTCAGATATAGGTGTCGATAGGCATTTCAGATATAGGTGTCGATAGGCATTTCAGATATAGGTGTCGATAGGCATTTCAGATATAGGTGCCGATAGGCATTTCAGATATAGTTGCCGATTGGCATTTTAAAAATAGGTGCCGATAGGCATTTCAGATATAGAAGCCGATAGGCATTTCAAATATAGGTGCCGATAGGCATTCCAGATATGGTTGCCGATAGGCATTTCAAATATAGGTGCTGATAGGCATTTCAGATGTAGTTACCGATAGGCACTTCAAAAATAGGTGTCGATAGGCATTTCAGATATAGGTGTCGATAGGCATTTCAGATATAGGTGTCGATAGGCATTTCAGATATAGGTGTCGATAGGCATTTCAAATATAGGTGTGAATAGGCATTTCAGATATAGGTGTCGATAGGCATTTCAGATATAGGTGTCGATAAGCATTTCAGATATAGGTGTCGATAGGCATTTTAGATATAGGTGCCGATAGGCATTTCAGATATAGTTGCAGATTGGCATTTTAAAAATAGGTGCCGATAGGCATTTCAGATATAGAAACCGATAGGCATTTCAAATATAGGTGCCGATAGGCATTCCAGATATGGTTGCCGATAGGCATTTGAAATATAGGTGCTGATTGGCATTTCAGATGTAGTTTCCGATAGGCATTTCAAAAATAGGTGTCGATAGGCATTTCAGATATAGGTGTCGATAGGCATTTCAGATATAGGTGTCGATAGGCATTTCAGATATAGGTGTCGATAGGCATTTCATATATAGGTGCCGATAGGCATTTCAGATATAGTTGCCGATTGGCATTTTAAAAATAGGTGCCGATAGGCATTTCAGATATAGAAGCCGATAGGCATTTCAAATATAGGTGCCGATAGGCATTCCAGATATGGTTGCCGATAGGCATTTCAAATATAGGTGCTGATAGGCATTTCAGATGTAGTTTCCGATAGGCATTTCAAAAATAGGTGTCGATAGGCATTTCAGATATAGGTGTCGATAGGCATTTCAGATATCGGTGTCGATAGGCATTACAGATATAGGTGTCGATAGGCATTTCAGATATAGGTGTCGATAGGCATTTCAGGTATAGGTGTCGATAGGCATTTCAGATATAGGTGTCGATAGGCATTTCAGATATAGGTGTCGATAGGCATTTCAGATATAGGTGTCGATAGGCATTTCAGATATAAGTGCCGATAGGCATTTCAGATATAGTTGCCGATTGGCATTTTAAAAATAGGTGCCGATAGGCATTTCAGATATAGAAGCCGATAGGCATTTCAAATATAGGTGCCGATATTCATTCCAGATATGGTTGCCGATAGGCATTTCAAATATAGGTGCTGATAGGCATTTCAGATGTAGTTTCCGATAGGCATTTCAAAAATAGGTGTCGATAGGCATTTCAGATATAGGTGTCGATAGGCATTTCAGATATAGGTGTCAATAGGCATTTCAGATATAGGTGTCTATAGGCATTTCAGATATAGGTGTCGATAGGCATTTCAGATATAGGTGTCGATAGGCATTTCAGATATAGGTGTCGATAGGCATTTCAGATATAGGTGTCGATAGGCATTTCAGATATAGGTGTCGATAGGCATTTCAGATATAGGTGCCGATAGGCATTTCAGATATAGTTGCCGATTGGCATTTTAAAAATAGGTGCCGATAGGCATTTCAGATATAGGTGTCGATAGGCATTTCAGATATAGGTGTCGATAGGCATTTCAGATATAGGTGTCGATAGGCATTTCAGATATAGGTGTCGATAGGCATTTCAGATATAGGTGTCGATAGGCATTTCAGATATAGGTGTCGATAGGCATTTCAGATATAGGTGTCGATAGGCATTTAAGATATAGGTGCCGATAGGCATTTCAGTTATAGTTGCCGATTGGCATTTTAAAAATAGGTGCTGATAGGCATTTCAGATATAGAAGCCGATAGGCATTTCAAATATAGGTGCCGATAGGCATTCCAGATATGGTTGCCGATAGGCATTTCAAATATAGGTGCTGATAGGCATTTCAGATGTAGTTTCCGATAGGCATTTCAAAAATAGGTGTCGATAGGCATTTCAGATATAGGTGTCGATAGGCATTTCAGATATAGGTGTCAATAGGCATTTCAGATATAGGTGTCGATAGGCATTTCAGATATAGGTGTCGATAGGCATTTCAGATATAGGTGTCGATAGGCATTTCAGATGTAGGTGTCGATAGGCATTTCAGATATAGGTGTCGATAGGCATTTCAGATATAGGTGTCGATAGGCATTTCAGATATAGGTGCCAATAGGCATTTCAGATATAGTTGCCGATTGGCATTTTAAAAATAGGTGCCGATAGGCATTTCAGATATAGAAGCCGATAGGCATTTCAAATATAGGTGCCGATAGGCATTCCAGATATGGTTGCCGATAGGCATTTCAAATATAGGTGCTGATAGGCATTTCAGATGTAGTTTCCGATAGGCATTTCAAAAATAGGTGTCGATAGGCATTTCAGATATAGGTGTCGATAGGCATTTTAGATATAGGTGTCGATAGGCATTTCAGATATAGGTGTCGATAGGCATTTCAGATATAGGTGTCGATAGGCATTTCAGATATAGGTGTCGATAGGCATTTCAGATATAGGTGCCGATAGGCATTTCAGATATAGTTGCCGATTGGCATTTTAAAAATAAGTGCCGATAGGCATTTCAGATATAGAAGCCGATAGGCATTTCAATTATAGGTGCCGATAGGCATTCCAGATATGGTTGCCGATAGGCATTTCAAATATAGGTGCTGATAGGCATTTCAGATGTAGTTTCCGATAGGCATTTCAAAAACAGGTGTCGATAGGCATTTCAGATATAGGTGTCGATAGGCATTTCAGATATAGGTGTCGATAGGCATTTCAGATATAGGTGTCGATAGGCATTTCAGATATAGGTGTCGATAGGCATTTCAGATATAGGTGTCGATAGGCATTTCAGATATAGGTGTCGATAGGCATTTCAGATATAGGTGTCGATAAGCATTTCAGATATAGGTGCCGATAGGCATTTCAGATATAGTTGCCGATTGGCATTTTAAAAATAGGTGCCGATAGGCATTTCAGATATAGAAGCCGATAGGCATTTCAAATATAGGTGCCGATTGGCATTCCAGATATGGTTGCCGATAGGCATTTCAAATATAGGTGCTGATAGGCATTTCAGATGTAGTTTCCGATAGGCATTTCAAAGATAGGTGTCGATAGGCATTTCAGATATAGGTGTCGATAGGCATTTCAGATATAAGTGTCGATAGGCATTTCAGATATAGGTGTCGATAGGCATTTCAGATATAGGTGTCGATAGGCATTTCAGATATAGGTGTCGATAAGCATTTCAGATATAGGTGTTGATAGGCATTTCAGATATAGGTGTCGATAGGCATTTCAGATATAGGTGTCGATAGGCATTTCAGATATAGGTGTCGATAGGCATTTCAGATATAGGTGTCGATAGGCATTTCAGATATAGGTGTCGATAAGCATTTCAGATATAGGTGCCGATAGGCATTTCAGATATAGTTGCCGATTGGCATTTTAAAAATAGGTGCCGATAGGCATTTCAGATATAGAAGCCGATAGGCATTTCAAATATAGGTGCCGATTGGCATTCCAGATATGGTTGCCGATTGGCATTTCAAATAGAGGTGCTGATAGGCATTTCAGATGTAGTTTCCGATAGGCATTTCAAAAATAGGTGTCGATAGGCATTTCAGATATAGGTGTCGATAGGCATTTCAGATATAAGTGTCGATAGGCATTTCAGATATAGGTGTCGATAGGCATTTCAGATATAGGTGTCGATAGGCATTTCAGATATAGGTGTCGATAGGCATTTCAGATATAGGTGTCGATAGGCATTTCAGATATAGGTGTCGATTGGCATTTCAGATATAGGTGTCGATAGGCATTTCAGATATAGGTGCCGATAGGCATTTCAGATATAGTTGCCGATTGGCATTTAAAAATAGGTGCCGATAGGCATTTCAGATATAGAAGCCGATAGGCATTTCAAATATAGGTGCCGATAGGCATTCCAGATATGGTTGCCGATAGGCATTTCAAATATAGGTGCTGATAGGCATTTCAGATGTAGTTTCCGATAGGCATTTCAAAAATAGGTGTCGATAGGCATTTCAGATATAGGTGTCGATAGGCATTTCAGATATAGGTGTCGATAGGCATTTCAGATATAGGTGTCGATAGGCATTTCAGATATAGGTGTCGATAGGCATTTCAGATATAGGTGTCGATAGGCATTTCAGATATAGGTGTCGATAGGCATTTCAGATATAGGTGTCGATAGGCATTTCAGATATAGGTGTGGATAGGCATTTCAAATATAGGTGCCGATAGGCATTTCAGATATAGTTGCCGATTGGCATTTTAAAAATAGGTGCCGATAGGCATTTCAGATATAGAAGCCGATAGGCATTTCAAATATAGGTGCCGATAGGCATTCCAGATATGGTTGCCGATAGGCATTTCAAATATAGGTGCTGATAGGCATTCCAGATATAGTTTCCGATAGGCACTTCAAAAATAGGTGTCGACAGGCATTTCAGATATAGGTGTCGATAGGCATTTCAGATATAGGTGATGATAGGCATTTCAGATATAGGTGTCGATAGGCATTTCAGATATAGGTGTCGATAGGCATTTCAGATATAGGTGTCGATAGGCATTTCAGATATAGGTGCCGATAGGCATTTCAGATATAGTTGCCGATTGGCATTTTAAAAATAGGTGCCGATAGGCATTTCAGATATAGAAGCCGATAGGCATTTCAAATATAGGTGCCGATAGGCATTCCAGATATGGTTGCCGATAGGCATTTCAAATATGGTGCTGATAGGCATTTCAGATGTAGTTTCCGATAGGCATTTCAAAAACAGGTGTCGATAGGCATTTCAGATATAGGTGTCGATAGGCATTTCAGATATAGGTGTCGATAGGCATTACAGATATAGGTGTCGATAGGCATTTTAGATATAGGTGTCGATAGGCATTTCAGATATAGGTGTCGATAGGCATTTCAGATATATGTGTCGATAGGCATTTCAGATATAGGTGTCGATAGGCATTTCAGATATAGGTGTCGATAGGCATTTCAGATATAAGTGCCGATAGGCATTTCAGATATAGTTGCCGATTGGCATTTTAAAAATAGGTGCCGATAGGCATTTCAGATATAGAAGCCGATAGGCATTTCAAATATAGGTGCCGATAGGCATTCCAGATATGGTTGCCGATAGGCATTTGAAATATAGGTGCTGATAGGCATTTCAGATGTAGTTTCCGATAGGCATTTCAAAAATAGGTGTCGATAGGCATTTCAGATATAGGTGTCGATAGGCATTTCAGATATAGGTGTCGATAGGCATTTCAGATATAGGTGTCGATAGGCATTTCAGATATAGGTGCCGATAGGCATTTCAGATATAGTTGCCGATTGGCATTTTAAAAATATGTGCCGATAGGCATTTCAGATATAGAAGCCGATAGGCATTTCAAATATAGGTGCCGATAGGCATTCCAGATATGGTTGCCGATAGGCATTTTAAATATAGGTGTTGATAGGCATTTCAGATGTAGTTTCCGATAGGCATTTCAAAAATAGGTGTCGATAGGCATTTCAGATATAGGTGTCGATAGGCATTTCAGATATAGGTGTCAATAGGCATTTCAGATATAGGTGTCGATAGGCATTTCAGATAGAGGTGTCGATAGGCATTTCAGATATAGGTGTCGATAGGCATTTCAGATATAGGTGTCGATAGGCATTTCAGATATAGGTGTCGATAGGCATTTCAGATATAGGTGTCGATAGGCATTTCAGATATAGGTGCCGATAGGCATTTCAGATATAGTTGCCGATTGGCGTTTTAAAAATAGGTGCCGATAGGCATTTCAGATATAGAAGCCGATAGGCATTTCAAATATAGGTGCCGATAGGCATTCCAGGTATGGTTGCCGATAGGCATTTCAAATATAGGTGCTGATAGGCATTTCAGATGTAGTTTCCGATAGGCATTTCAAAAATAGGTGTCGATAGGCATTTCAGATATAGGTGTCGATAGGCATTTCAGATATAGGTGTCGATAGGCATTTCAGATATAGGTGTCGATAGGCATTTCAGATATAGGTGTCGATAGGCATTTCAGATATAGGTGCCGATAGGCATTTCAGATATAGTTGCCGATTGGCATTTTAAAAATAGGTGCCGATAGGCATTTCAGATATAGAAGCCGATAGGCATTTCAAATATAGGTGCCGATAGGCATTCCAGATATGGTTGCCGATAGGCATTTCAAATATAGGTGCTGATAGGCATTTCAGATGTAGTTTCCGATAGGCATTTCAAAAATAGGTTTCGATAGGCATTTCAGATATAGGTGTCGATAGGCATTTCAGATATAGGTGTCGATAGGCATTTCAGATATATGTGTCGATAGGCATTTCAGATATAGGTGTCGATAGGCATTTCAGATATAGGTGCCGATAGGCATTTCAGATATAGTTGCCGATTGGCATTTAAAAATAGGGGCCGATAGGCATTTCAGATATAGAAGCCGATAGGCATTTCAAATGTAGGTGCCGATAGGCATTCCAGATATGGTTGCCGATAGGCATTTCAAATATAGGTGCTGATAGGCATTTCAGATGTAGTTTCCGATAGGCATTTCAAAAATAGGTGTCGATAGGCATTTCAGATATAGGTGTCGATAGGCATTTCAGATATAGGTGTCGATAGGCATTTCAGATATAGGTGTCGATAGGCATTTCAGATATAGGTGTCGATAGGCATTTCAGATATAGGTGTCGATAGGCATTTCAGATATAGGTGTCGATAGGCATTTCAGATATAGGTGTCGATAGGCATTTCAGATATAGGTGCCGATAGGCATTTCAGATATAGTTGCCGATTGGCATTTTAAAAATAGGTGCCGATAGGCATTTCAGATATAGAAGCCGATAGGCATTACAAATATAGGTGCCGATAGGCATTCCAGATATGGTTACCGATAGGCATTTCAAATATAGGTGCTATTAGGCATTTCAGATGTAGTTTCCGATAGGCATTTCAAAAATAGGTGTCGATAGGCATTTCAAATATAGGTGTCGATAGGCATTTCAGATATAGGTGTCGATAGGCATT
Source organism: Venustoraphidia nigricollis (assembly GCA_034508555.1). Classification (NCBI taxonomy): domain Eukaryota; kingdom Metazoa; phylum Arthropoda; class Insecta; order Raphidioptera; family Raphidiidae; genus Venustoraphidia; species Venustoraphidia nigricollis. Next base: position 101,435 of record JAVRKA010000083.1, read on the forward strand.
TCAGATATAGGTGTCGATAGGCATTTCAGATATAGGTGTCGATAGGCATTTCAGATATAGGTGTCGATAGGCATTTCAGATATAGGTGTCGATAGGCATTTCAGATATAGGTGTCGATAGGCATTTCAGATATAGGTGTCGATAAGCATTTCAGATATAGATGTCGATAGGCATTTTAGATATAGGTGCCGATAGGCATTTCAGATATAGTTGCAGATTGGCATTTTAAAAATAGGTGCCGATAGGCATTTCAGATATAGAAACCGATAGGCATTTCAAATATAGGTGCCGATAGGCATTCCAGATATGGTTGCCGATAGGCATTTGAAATATAGGTGCTGATTGGCATTTCAGATGTAGTTTCCGATAGGCATTTCAAAAATAGGTGTCGATAGGCATTTCAGATATAGGTGTCGATAGGCATTTCAGATATAGGTGTCGATAGGCATTTCAGATATAGGTGTCGATAGGCATTTCATATATAGGTGCCGATAGGCATTTCAGATATAGTTGCCGATTGGCATTTTAAAAATAGGTGCCGATAGGCATTTCAGATATAGAAGCCGATAGGCATTTCAAATATAGGTGCCGATAGGCATTCCAGATATGGTTGCCGATAGGCATTTCAAATATAGGTGCTGATAGGCATTTCAGATGTAGTTTCCGATAGGCATTTCAAAAATAGGTGTCGATAGGCATTTCAGATATAGGTGTCGATAGGCATTTCAGATATCGGTGTCGATAGGCATTACAGATATAGGTGTCGATAGGCATTTCAGATATAGGTGTCGATAGGCATTTCAGATATAGGTGTCGATAGGCATTTCAGATATAGGTGTCGATAGGCATTTCAGATATAGGTGTCGATAGGCATTTCAGATATAGGTGTCGATAGGCATTTCAGATATAAGTGCCGATAGGCATTTCAGATATAGTTGCCGATTGGCATTTTAAAAATAGGTGCCGATAGGCATTTCAGATATAGAAGCCAATAGGCATTTCAAATATAGGTGCCGATATTCATTCCAGATATGGTTGCCGATAGGCATTTCAAATATAGGTGCTGATAGGCATTTCAGATGTAGTTTCCGATAGGCATTTCAAAAATAGGTGTCGATAGGCATTTCAGATATAGGTGTCGATAGGCATTTCAGATATAGGTGTCAATAGGCATTTCAGATATAGGTGTCGATAGGCATTTCAGATATAGGTGTCGATAGGCATTTCAGATATAGGTGTCGATAGGCATTTCAGATATAGGTGTCGATAGGCATTTCAGATATAGGTGTCGATAGGCATTTCAGATATAGGTGTCGATAGGCATTTCAGATATAGGTGCCGATAGGCATTTCAGATATAGTTGCCGATTGGCATTTTAAAAATAGGTGCCGATAGGCATTTCAGATATAGGTGTCGATAGGCATTTCAGATATAGGTGTCGATAGGCATTTCAGATATAGGTGTCGATAGGCATTTCAGATATAGGTGTCGATAGGCATTTCAGATATAGGTGTCGATAGGCATTTCAGATATAGGTGTCGATAGGCATTTCAGATATAGGTGTCGATAGGCATTTAAGATATAGGTGCCGATAGGCATTTCAGTTATAGTTGCCGATTGGCATTTTAAAAATAGGTGCTGATAGGCATTTCAGATATAGAAGCCGATAGGCATTTCAAATATAGGTGCCGATAGGCATTCCAGATATGGTTGCCGATAGGCATTTCAAATATAGGTGCTGATAGGCATTTCAGATGTAGTTTCCGATAGGCATTTCAAAAATAGGTGTCGATAGGCATTTCAGATATAGGTGTCGATAGGCATTTCAGATATAGGTGTCAATAGGCATTTCAGATATAGGTGTCGATAGGCATTTCAGATATAGGTGTCGATAGGCATTTCAGATATAGGTGTCGATAGGCATTTCAGATGTAGGTGTCGATAGGCATTTCAGATATAGGTGTCGATAGGCATTTCAGATATAGGTGTCGATAGGCATTTCAGATATAGGTGCCAATAGGCATTTCAGATATAGTTGCCGATTGGCATTTTAAAAATAGGTGCCGATAGGCATTTCAGATATAGAAGCCGATAGGCATTTCAAATATAGGTGCCGATAGGCATTCCAGATATGGTTGCCGATAGGCATTTCAAATATAGGTGCTGATAGGCATTTCAGATGTAGTTTCCGATAGGCATTTCAAAAATAGGTGTCGATAGGCATTTCAGATATAGGTGTCGATAGGCATTTTAGATATAGGTGTCGATAGGCATTTCAGATATAGGTGTCGATAGGCATTTCAGATATAGGTGTCGATAGGCATTTCAGATATAGGTGCCGATAGGCATTTCAGATATAGTTGCCGATTGGCATTTTAAAAATAAGTGCCGATAGGCATTTCTGATATAGAAGCCGATAGGCATTTCAATTATAGGTGCCGATAGGCATTCCAGATATGGTTGCCGATAGGCATTTCAAATATAGGTGCTGATAGGCATTTCAGATGTAGTTTCCGATAGGCATTTCAAAAACAGGTGTCGATAGGCATTTCAGATATAGGTGTCGATAGGCATTTCAGATATAGGTGTCGATAGGCATTTCAGATATAGGTGTCGATAGGCATTTCAGATATAGGTGTCGATAGGCATTTCAGATATAGGTGTCGATAGGCATTTCAGATATAGGTGTCGATAGGCATTTCAGATATAGGTGTCGATAAGCATTTCAGATATAGGTGCCGATAGGCATTTCAGATATAGTTGCCGATTGGCATTTTAAAAATAGGTGCCGATAGGCATTTCAGATATAGAAGCCGATAGGCATTTCAAATATAGGTGCCGATTGGCATTCCAGATATGGTTGCCGATAGGCATTTCAAATATAGGTGCTGATAGGCATTTCAGATGTAGTTTCCGATAGGCATTTCAAAAATAGGTGTCGATAGGCATTTCAGATATAGGTGTCGATAGGCATTTCAGATATAAGTGTCGATAGGCATTTCAGATATAGGTGTCGATAGGCATTTCAGATATAGGTGTCGATAGGCATTTCAGATATAGGTGTCGATAGGCATTTCAGATATAGGTGTCGATAGGCATTTCAGATATAGGTGTCGATAGGCATTTCAGATATAGGTGTCGATAGGCATTTCAGATATAGGTGTCGATAGGCATTTCAGATATAGGTGTCGATAGGCATTTCAGATATAGGTGTCGATAAGCATTTCAGATATAGGTGCCGATAGGCATTTCAGATATAGTTGCCGATTGGCATTTTAAAAATAGGTGCCGATAGGCATTTCAGATATAGAAGCCGATAGGCATTTCAAATATAGGTGCCGATTGGCATTCCAGATATGGTTGCCGATTGGCATTTCAAATAGAGGTGCTGATAGGCATTTCAGATGTAGTTTCCGATAGGCATTTCAAAAATAGGTGTCGATAGGCATTTCAGATATAGGTGTCGATAGGCATTTCAGATATAAGTGTCGATAGGCATTTCAGATATAGGTGTCGATAGGCATTTCAGATATAGGTGTCGATAGGCATTTCAGATATAGGTGTCGATAGGCATTTCAGATATAGGTGTCGATAGGCATTTCAGATATAGGTGTCGATTGGCATTTCAGATATAGGTGTCGATAGGCATTTCAGATATAGGTGCCGATAGGCATTTCAGATATAGTTGCCGATTGGCATTTAAAAATAGGTGCCGATAGGCATTTCAGATATAGAAGCCGATAGGCATTTCAAATATAGGTGCCGATAGGCATTCCAGATATGGTTGCCGATAGGCATTTCAAATATAGGTGCTGATAGGCATTTCAGATGTAGTTTCCGATAGGCATTTCAAAAATAGGTGTCGATAGGCATTTCAGATATAGGTGTCGATAGGCATTTCAGATATAGGTGTCGATAGGCATTTCAGATATAGGTGTCGATAGGCATTTCAGATATAGGTGTCGATAGGCATTTCAGATATAGGTGTCGATAGGCATTTCAGATATAGGTGTCGATAGGCATTTCAGATATAGGTGTCGATAGGCATTTCAGATATAGGTGTGGATAGGCATTTCAAATATAGGTGCCGATAGGCATTTCAGATATAGTTGCCGATTGGCATTTTAAAAATAGGTGCCGATAGGCATTTCAGATATAGAAGCCGATAGGCATTTCAAATATAGGTGCCGATAGGCATTCCAGATATGGTTGCCGATAGGCATTTCAAATATGGTGCTGATAGGCATTTCAGATGTAGTTTCCGATAGGCATTTCAAAAACAGGTGTCGATAGGCATTTCAGATATAGGTGTCGATAGGCATTTCAGATATAGGTGTCGATAGGCATTACAGATATAGGTGTCGATAGGCATTTTAGATATAGGTGTCGATAGGCATTTCAGATATAGGTGTCGATAGGCATTTCAGATATAGGTGTCGATAGGCATTTCAGATATAGGTGTCGATAGGCATTTCAGATATAGGTGTCGATAGGCATTTCAGATATAAGTGCCGATAGGCATTTCAGATATAGTTGCCGATTGGCATTTTAAAAATAGGTGCCGATAGGCATTTCAGATATAGAAGCCGATAGGCATTTCAAATATAGGTGCCGATAGGCATTCCAGATATGGTTGCCGATAGGCATTTGAAATATGGGTGCTGATAGGCATTTCAGATGTAGTTTCCGATAGGCATTTCAAAAATAGGTGTCGATAGGCATTTCAGATATAGGTGTCGATAGGCATTTCAGATATAGGTGTCGATAGGCATTTCAGATATAGGTGTCGATAGGCATTTCAGATATAGGTGCCGATAGGCATTTCAGATATAGTTGCCGATTGGCATTTTAAAAATATGTGCCGATAGGCATTTCAGATATAGAAGCCGATAGGCATTTCAAATATAGGTGCCGATAGGCATTCCAGATATGGTTGCCGATAGGCATTTTAAATATAGGTGTTGATAGGCATTTCAGATGTAGTTTCCGATAGGCATTTCAAAAATAGGTGTCGATAGGCATTTCAGATATAGGTGTCGATAGGCATTTCAGATATAGGTGTCAATAGGCATTTCAGATATAGGTGTCGATAGGCATTTCAGATAGAGGTGTCGATAGGCATTTCAGATATAGGTGTCGATAGGCATTTCAGATATAGGTGTCGATAGGCATTTCAGATATAGGTGTCGATAGGCATTTCAGATATAGGTGTCGATAGGCATTTCAGATATAGGTGCCGATAGGCATTTCAGATATAGTTGCCGATTGGCGTTTTAAAAATAGGTGCCGATAGGCATTTCAGATATAGAAGCCGATAGGCATTTCAAATATAGGTGCCGATAGGCATTCCAGGTATGGTTGCCGATAGGCATTTCAAATATAGGTGCTGATAGGCATTTCAGATGTAGTTTCCGATAGGCATTTCAAAAATAGGTGTCGATAGGCATTTCAGATATAGGTGTCGATAGGCATTTCAGATATAGGTGTCGATAGGCATTTCAGATATAGGTGTCGATAGGCATTTCAGATATAGGTGTCGATAGGCATTTCAGATATAGGTGCCGATAGGCATTTCAGATATAGTTGCCGATTGGCATTTTAAAAATAGGTGCCGATAGGCATTTCAGATATAGAAGCCGATAGGCATTTCAAATATAGGTGCCGATAGGCATTCCAGATATGGTTGCCGATAGGCATTTCAAATATAGGTGCTGATAGGCATTTCAGATGTAGTTTCCGATAGGCATTTCAAAAATAGGTTTCGATAGGCATTTCAGATATAGGTGTCGATAGGCATTTCAGATATAGGTGTCGATAGGCATTTCAGATATGTGTCGATAGGCATTTCAGATATAGGTGTCGATAGGCATTTCAGATATAGGTGCCGATAGGCATTTCAGATATAGTTGCCGATTGGCATTTAAAAATAGGTGCCGATAGGCATTTCAGATATAGAAGCCGATAGGCATTTCAAATGTAGGTGCCGATAGGCATTCCAGATATGGTTGCCGATAGGCATTTCAAATATAGGTGCTGATAGGCATTTCAGATGTAGTTTCCGATAGGCATTTCAAAAATAGGTGTCGATAGGCATTTCAGATATAGGTGTCGATAGGCATTTCAGATATAGGTGTCGATAGGCATTTCAGATATAGGTGTCGTTAGGCATTTCAGATATAGGTGTCGATAGGCATTTCAGATATAGGTGTCGATAGGCATTTCAGATATAGGTGTCGATAGGCATTTCAGATATAGGTGTCGATAGGCATTTCAGATATAGGTGCCGATAGGCATTTCAGATATAGTTGCCGATTGGCATTTTAAAAATAGGTGCCGATAGGCATTTCAGATATAGAAGCCGATAGGCATTTCAAATATAGGTGCCGATAGGCATTCCAGATATGGTTACCGATAGGCATTTCAAATATAGGTGCTATTAGGCATTTCAGATGTAGTTTCCGATATGCATTTCAAAAATAGGTGTCGATAGGCATTTCAGATATAGGTGTCGATAGGCATTTCAGATATAGGTGTCGATAGGCATTTCAGATATAGGTGTCGATAGGCATTTCAGATATAGGTGTCGATAGGCATTTCAGATATAGGTGTCGATAGGCATTTCAGATATAGGTGTCGATAGGCATTTCAGATATAGGTGTCGATAGGCATTTCAGATATAGGTGCCGATAGGCATTTCAGATATAGTTGCCGATTGGCATTTAAAAATAGGTGCCGATAGGCATTTCAGATATAGAAGCCGATAGGCATTTCAAATATAGGTGCCGATAGGCTTTCCAGATATGGTTGCCGATAGGCATTTCAAATATAGGTGCTGATAGGCATTTCAGATGTAGTTTCCGATAGGCATTTCAAAAATAGGTGTCGATAGGCATTTCAGATATAGGTGTCGATAGGCATTTCAGATATAGGTGTCGATAGGCATTCCAGATATAGGTGTCGATAGGCATTTCAGATATAGGTGTCGATAGGCATTTCAGATATAGGTGTCGATAGGCATTTCAGATATAGGTGTCGATAGGCATTTCAGATATAGGTGTCGATAGGCATTTCAGATATAGTTGCCGATTGGCATTTTTAAAATAGGTGCCGATAGGCATTTCAGATATAGAAGCCGATAGGAATTTCAAATATAGGTGCCGATAGGTATTCCAGATATGGTTGCCGATAGGCATTTCAAATATAGGTGCTGATAGGCATTTCAGATGTAGTTTCCGATAGGCATTTCAAAAATAGGTGTCGATAGGCATTTCAGATATAGGTGTCGATAGGCATTTCAGATATAGGTGTCGATAGGCATTTCAGATATAGGTGTCGATAGGCATTTCAGATATAGGTGTCGATAGGCATTTCAGATATAGGTGTCGATAGGCATTTCAGATATAGGTGTCGATAGGCATTTCAGATATAGGTGCCAATAGGCATTTCAGATATAGTTGCCGATTGGCATTTTAAAAATAGGTGCCGATAGGCATTTCAGATATAGAAGCCGATAGGCATTTCAAATATAGGTGCCGATAGGCATTCCAGATATGGTTGCCGATAGGCATTTCAAATATAGGTGCTGATAGGCATTTCAGATGTAGTTTCCGATAGGCATTTCAAAAATAGGTGTCGATAGGCATTTCAGATATAGGTGTCGATAGGCATTTCAGATATAGGTGTCGATAGGCATTTCAGTTATAGGTGTCGATAGGCATTTCAGATATAGGTGTCGATAGGCATTTCAGATATAGGTGTCGATAGGCATTTCAGATATAGGTGCCGATAGGCATTTCAGATATAGTTGCCGATTGGCATTTTAAAAATAGGTGCCGATAGGCATTTCAGATATAGAAGCCGATAGGCATATCAAATATAGGTGCCGATAGGCATTCCAGATATGGTTGCCGATAGGCATTTCAAATATAGGTGCTGATAGGCATTTCAGATGTAGTTTCCGATAGGCATTTCAAAAATAGGTGTCGATAGGCATTTCAGATATAGGTGTCGATAGGCATTTCAGATATAGGTGTCGATAGGCATTTCAGATATAGGTGTCGATAGGCATTTCAGATATAGGTGTCGATAAGCATTTCAGATATAGGTGCCGATAGGCATTTCAGATATAGTTGCCGATTGGCATTTTAAAAATAGGTGCCGATAGGCATTTCAGATATAGAAGCCGATAGGCATTTCAAATATAGGTGCCGATTGGCATTCCAGATATGGTTGCCGATAGGCATTTCAAATATAGGTGCTGATAGGCATTTCAGATGTAGTTTCCGATAGGCATTTCAAAAATAGGTGTCGATAGGCATTTCAGATATAGGTGTCGATAGGCATTTCAGATATAAGTGTCGATAGGCATTTCAGATATAGGTGTCGATAGGCATTTCAGATATAGGTGTCGATAGGCATTTCAGATATAGGTGTCGATAGGCATTTCAGATATAGGTGTCGATAGGCATTTCAGATATAGGTGTCGATAGGCATTTCAGATATAGGTGTCGATAGGCATTTCAGATATAGGTGCCGATAGGCATTTCAGATATAGTTGCCGATTGGCATTTAAAAATAGGTGCCGATAGGCATTTCAGATATAGAAGCCGATAGGCATTTCAAATATAGGTGCCGATAGGCATTCCAGATATGGTTGCCGATAGGCATTTCAAATATAGGTTCTGATAGGCATTTCAGATGTAGTTTCCGATAGGCATTTCAAAAATAGGTGTCGATAGGCATTTCAGATATAGGTGTCGATAGGCATTTCAGATATAGGTGTCGATAGGCATTTCAGATATAGGTGTCGATAGGCATTTCAGATATAGGTGTCGATAGGCATTTCAGATATAGGTGTCGATAGGCATTTCAGATATAGGTGTCGATAGGCATTTCAGATATAGGTGTGGATAGGCATTTCAAATATAGGTGCCGATAGGCATTTCAGATATAGTTGCCGATTGGCATTTTAAAAATAGGTGCCGATAGGCATTTCAGATATAGAAGCCGATAAGCAATTTCAAATATAGGTGCCGATAGACATTCCAGATATGTTTGCCGATAGGCATTTAAAATATAGGTGCTGATAGGCATTTCAGATATAGTTTCCGATAGGCACTTCAAAAATAGGTGTCGATAGGAATTTCAGATATAGGTGTCGATAGGCATTTCAGATATAGGTGATGATAGGCATTTCAGATATAGGTGTCGATAGGCATTTCAGATATAGGTGTCGATAGGCATTTCAGATATAGGTGTCGATAGGCATTTCAGATATAGGTGTCGATAGGCATTTCAGATATAGGTGTCGATAGGCATTTCAGATATAAGTGCCGATAGGCATTTCAGATATAGTTGCCGATTGGCATTTTAAAAATAGGTGCCGATAGGCATTTCAGATATAGAAGCCGATAGGCATTTCAAATATAGGTGCCGATAGGCATTCCAGATATGGTTGCCGATAGGCATTTCAAATATAGGTGCTGATAGGCATTTCAGATGTAGTTTCCGATAGGCATTTCAAAAATAGGTGTCGATAGGCATTTCTGATATAGGTGTCGATAGGCATTTCAGATATAGGTGTCAATAGGCATTTCAGATATAGGTGTCGATAGGCATTTCAGATATAGGTGTCGATAGGCATTTCAGATATAGGTGTCGATAGGCATTTCAGATATAGGTGTCGATAGGCATTTCAGATATAGGTGTCGATAGGCATTTCAGATATAGGTGTCGATAGGCATTTCAGATATAGGTGCCGATAGGCATTTCAGATATAGTTGCCGATTGGCATTTTAAAAATAGGTGCCGATAGGCATTTCAGATATAGGTGTCGATAGGCATTTCAGATATAGGTGTCGATAGGCATTTCAGATATAGGTGTCGATAGGCATTTCAGATATAGGTGTCGATAGGCATTTCAGATATAGGTGTCGATAGGCATTTCAGATATAGGTGTCGATAGGCATTTAAGATATAGGTGCCGATAGGCATTTCAGATATAGGTGCCGATAGGCATTTCAGATATAGTTGCCGATTGGCATTTTAAAAATAGGTGCCGATAGGCATTTCAGATATAGAAGCCGATAGGCATTTCAAATATAGGTGCCGATAGGCATTCCAGATATGGTTGCCGATAGGCATTTCAAATATAGGTGCTGATAGGCATTTCAGATGTAGTTTCCGATAGGCATTTCAAAAATAGGTGTCGATAGGCATTTCAGATATAGGTGTCGATAGGCATTTTAGATATAGGTGTCGATAGGCATTTCAGATATAGGTGTCGATAGGCATTTCAGATATAGGTGTCGATAGGCATTTCAGATATAGGTGTCGATAGGCATTCCAGATATGGTTGCCGATAGGCATTTCAAATATAGGTGCTGATAGGCATTTCAGATGTAGTTTCCGATAGGCATTTCAAAAATAGGTGTCGATAGGCATTTCAGATATAGGTGTCGATAGGCATTTCAGATATAGGTGTCGATAGGCATTTCAGATATAGGTGTCGATAGGCATTTCAGATATAGGTGTCGATAGGCATTTCAGATATAGGTGTCGATAGGCATTTCAGATATAGGTGTCGATAGGCATTTCAGATATAGGTGTCGATAGGCATTTCAGATATAGGTGCCGATAGGCATTTCAGATATAGTTGCCGATTGACATTTTAAAAATAGGTGCCGATAGGCATTTCAGATATAGAAGCCGATAGGCATTTCAAATATAGGTGCCGATAGGCATTCCAGATATGGTTGCCGATAGGCATTTCAAATATAGGTGCTGATAGGCATTTCAGATGTAGTTACCGATAGGCACTTCAAAAATAGGTGTCGATAGGCATTTCAGATATAGGTGTCGATAGGCATTTCAGATATAGGTGTCGATAGGCATTTCAGATATAGGTGTCGATAGGCATTTCAAATATAGGTGTGGATAGGCATTTCAGATATAGGTGTCGATAGGCATTTCAGATATAGGTGTCGATAAGCATTTCAGATATAGGTGTCGATAGGCATTTCAGATATAGGTGCCGATAGGCATTTCAGATATAGTTGCAGATTGGCATTTTAAAAATAGGTGCCGATAGGCATTTCAGATATAGAAGCCGATAGGCATTTCAAATATAGGTGCCGATAGGCATTCCAGATATGGTTGCCGATAGGCATTTGAAATATAGGTGCTGATAGGCATTTCAGATGTAGTTTCCGATAGGCATTTCAAAAATAGGTGTCGATAGGCATTTCAGATATAGGTGTCGATAGGCATTTCAGATATAGGTGTCGATAGGCATTTCAGATATAGGTGTCGATAGGCATTTCATATATAGGTGCCGATAGGCATTTCAGATATAGTTGCCGATTGGCATTTTAAAAATAGGTGCCGATAGGCATTTCAGATATAGAAGCCGATAGGCATTTCAAATATAGGTGCCGATAGGCATTCCAGATATGGTTGCCGATAGGCATTTCAAATATAGGTGCTGATAGGCATTTCAGATGTAGTTTCCGATAGGCATTTCAAAAATAGGTGTCGATAGGCATTTCAGATATAGGTGTCGATAGGCATTTCAGATATCGGTGTCGATAGGCATTACAGATATAGGTGTCGATAGGCATTTCAGATATAGGTGTCGATAGGCATTTCAGATATAGGTGTCGATAGGCATTTCAGATATAGGTGTCGATAGGCATTTCAGATATAGGTGTCGATAGGCATTTCAGATATAGGTGTCGATAGGCATTTCAGATATAAGTGCCGATAGGCATTTCAGATATAGTTGCCGATTGGCATTTTAAAAATAGGTGCCGATAGGCATTTCAGATATAGAAGCCGATAGGCATTTCAAATATAGGTGCCGATAGGCATTCCAGATATGGTTGCCGATAGGCATTTCAAATATAGGTGCTGATAGGCATTTCAGATGTAGTTTCCGATAGGCATTTCAAAAATAGGTGTCGATAGGCATTTCTGATATAGGTGTCGATAGGCATTTCAGATATAGGTGTCAATAGGCATTTCAGATATAGGTGTCGATAGGCATTTCAGATATAGGTGTCGATAGGCATTTCAGATATAGGTGTCGATAGGCATTTCAGATATAGGTGTCGATAGGCATTTCAGATATAGGTGTCGATAGGCATTTCAGATATAGGTGTCGATAGGCATTTCAGATATAGGTGCCGATAGGCATTTCAGATATAGTTGCCGATTGGCATTTTAAAAATAGGTGCCGATAGGCATTTCAGATATAGGTGTCGATAGGCATTTCAGATATAGGTGTCGATAGGCATTTCAGATATAGGTGTCGATAGGCATTTCAGATATAGGTGTCGATAGGCATTTCAGATATAGGTGTCGATAGGCATTTCAGATATAGGTGTCGATAGGCATTTAAGATATAGGTGCCGATAGGCATTTCAGATATAGTTGCCGATTGGCATTTTAAAAATAGGTGCCGATAGGCATTTCAGATATAGAAGCCGATAGGCATTTCAAATATAGGTGCCGATAGGCATTCCAGATATGCTTGCCGATAGGCATTTCAAATATAGGTGCTGATAGGCATTTCAGATGTAGTTTCCGATAGGCATTTCAAAAATAGGTGTCGATAGGCATTTCAGATATAGGTGTCGATAGACATTTCAGATATAGGTGTCAATAGGCATTTCAGATATAGGTGTCGATAGGCATTTCAGATATAGGTGTCGATAGGCATTTCAGATATAGGTGTCGATAGGCATTTCAGATGTAGGTGTCGATAGGCATTTCAGATATAGGTGTCGATAGGCATTTCAGATATAGGTGTCGATAGGCATTTCAGATATAGGTGCCAATAGGCATTTCAGATATAGTTGCCGATTGGCATTTTAAAAATAGGTGCCGATAGGCATTTCAGATATAGAAGCCGATAGGCATTTCAAATATAGGTGCCGATAGGCATTCCAGATATGGTTGCCGATAGGCATTTCAAATATAGGTGCTGATAGGCATTTCAGATGTAGTTTCCGATAGGCATTTCAAAAATAGGTGTCGATAGGCATTTCAGATATAGGTGTCGATAGGCATTTTAGATATAGGTGTCGATAGGCATTTCAGATATAGGTGTCGATAGGCATTTCAGATATAGGTGTCGATAGGCATTTTAGATATAGGTGTCGATAGGCATTTCAGATATAGGTGCCGATAGGCATTTCAGATATAGTTGCCGATTGGCATTTTAAAAATAAGTGCCGATAGGCATTTCAGATATAGAAGCCGATAGGCATTTCAAATATAGGGGCCGATAGGCATTCCAGATATGGTTGCCGATAGGCATTTCAAATATAGGTGCTGATAGGCATTTCAGATGTAGTTTCCGATAGGCATTTCAAAAACAGGTGTCGATAGGCATTTCAGATATAGGTGTCGATAGGCATTTCAGATATAGGTGTCGATAGGCATTTCAGATATAGGTGTCGATAGGCATTTCAGATATAGGTGTCGATAGGCATTTCAGATATAGGTGTCGATAGGCATTTCAGATATAGGTGTCGATAGGCATTTCAGATATAGGTGTCGATAAGCATTTCAGATATAGGTGCCGATAGGCATTTCAGATATAGTTGCCGATTGGCATTTTAAAAATAGGTGCCGATAGGCATTTCAGATATAGAAGCCGATAGGCATTTCAAATATAGGTGCCGATTGGCATTCCAGATATGGTTGCCGATAGGCATTTCAAATATAGGTGCTGATAGGCATTTCAGATGTAGTTTCCGATAGGCATTTCAAAAATAGGTGTCGATAGGCATTTCAGATATAGGTGTCGATAGGCATTTCAGATATAAGTGTCGATAGGCATTTCAGATATAGGTGTCGATAGGCATTTCAGATATATAAGTGTCGATAGGCATTTCAGATATAGGTGTCGATAGGCATTTCAGATATAGGTGTCGATAGGCATTTCAGATATAGGTGTCGATAGGCATTTCAGATATAGGTGTCGATAGGCATTTCAGATATAGGTGCCGATAGGCATTTCAGATATAGTTGCCGATTGGCATTTAAAAATAGGTGCCGATAGGCATTTCAGATATAGAAGCCGATAGGCATTTCAAATATAGGTGCCGATAGGCATTCCAGATATGGTTGCCGATAGGCATTTCAAATATAGGTGCTGATAGGCATTTCAGATGTAGTTTCCGATAGGCATTTCAAAAATAGGTGTCGATAGGCATTTCAGATATAGGTGTCGATAGGCATTTCAGATATAGGTGTCGATAGGCATTTCAGATATAGGTGTCGATAGGCATTTCAGATATAGGTGTCGATAGGCATTTCAGATATAGGTGTGGATAGGCATTTCAAATATAGGTGCCGATAGGCATTTCAGATATAGTTGCCGATTGGCATTTTAAAAATAGGTGCCGATAGGCATTTCAGATATAGAAGCCGATAGGCATTTCAAATATAGGTGCCGATAGGCATTCCAGATATGGTTGCCGATAGGCATTTCAAATATAGGTGCTGATAGACATTCCAGATATAGTTTCCGATAGGCACTTCAAAAATAGGTGTCGACAGGCATTTCAGATATAGGTGTCGATAGGCATTTCAGATATAGGTGATGATAGGCATTTTAGATATAGGTGTCGATAGGCATTTCAGATATAGGTGTCGATAGGCATTTCAGATATAGGTGTCGATAGGCATTTCAGATATAGGTGCCGATAGGCATTTCAGATATAGTTGCCGATTGGCATTTTAAAAATAGGTGCCGATAGGCATTTCAGATATAGAAGCCGATAGGCATTTCAAATATAGGTGCCGATAGGCATTCCAGATATGGTTGCCGATAGGCATTTCAAATATAGGTGCTGATAGGCATTTCAGAGGTAGTTTCCGATAGGCATTTAAAAAATAGGTGTCGATAGGCATTTCAGATATAGGTGTCGATAGGCATTTCAGATATAGGTGTCGATAGGCATTTCAGATATAGGTGTCGATAGGCATTTCAGATATAGGTGTCGATAGGCATTTCAGATATAGGTGTCGATAGGCATTTCAGATATAGGTGTCGATAGGCATTTCAGATATAGGTGTCGATAGGCATTTCAGATATAGGTGCCGATAGGCATTTCAGATATAGTTGCCGATTGGCATTTTAAAAATAGGTGCCGATAGGCATTTCAGATATAGAAGCCGATAGGCATTTCAAATATAGGTGCCGATAGGCATTCCAGATATGGTTACCGATAGGCATTTCAAATATAGGTGCTATTAGGCATTTCAGATGTAGTTTCCGATAGGCATTTCAAAAATAGGTGTCGATAGGCATTTCAGATATAGGTGTCGATAGGCATTTCAGATATAGGTGTCGATAGGCATTTCAGATATAGGTGTCGATAGGCATTTCAGATATAGGTGTCGATAGGCATTTCAGATATAGGTGTCGATAGGCATTTCAGATATAGGTGTCGATAGGCATTTCAGATATAGGTGTCGATAGGCATTTCAGATATAGGTGCCGATAGGCATTTCAGATATAGTTGCCGATTGGCATTTAAAAATAGGTGCCGATAGGCATTTCAGATATAGAAGCCGATAGGCATTTCAAATATAGGTGCCGATAGGCTTTCCAGATATGGTTGCCGATAGGCATTTCAAATATAGGTGCTGATAGGCATTTCAGATGTAGTTTCCGATAGGCATTTCAAAAATAGGTGTCGATAGGCATTTCAGATATAGGTGTCGATAGGCATTTCAGATATAGGTGTCGATAGGCATTTCAGATATAGGTGTCGATAGGCATTTCAGATATAGGTGTCGATAGGCATTTCAGATATAGGTGTCGATAGGCATTTCAGATATAGGTGTCGATAGGCATTTCAGATATAGGTGTCGATAGGCATTTCAGATATAGGTGCCGATAGGCATTTCAGATATAGTTGCCGATTGGCATTTTAAAAATAGGTGCCGATAGGCATTTCAGATATAGAAGCCGATAGGCATTTCAAATATAGGTGCCGATAGGCATTCCAGATATGGTTGCCGATAGGCATTTCAAATATAGGTGCTGATAGGCATTTCAGATGTAGTTTCTGATAGGCACTTCAAAAATAGGTGTCGATAGGCATTTCAGATATAGGTGTCGATAGGCATTTCAGATATAGGTGTCGATAGGCATTTCAGATATAGGTGTCGATAGGCATTTCAGATATAGGTGTCGATAGGCATTTCAGATATAGGTGTCGATAGGCATTTCAGATATAGGTGTCGATAGGCATTTCAGATATAGGTGCCGATAGGCATTTCAGATATAGTTGCCGATTGGCATTTTTAAAATAGGTGCCGATAGGCATTTCAGATATAGAAGCCGATAGGAATTTCAAATATAGGTGCCGATAGGTATTCCAGATATGGTTGCCGATAGGCATTTCAAATATAGGTGCTGATAGGCATTTCAGATGTAGTTTCCGATAGGCATTTCAAAAATAGGTGTCGATAGGCATTTCAGATATAGGTGTCGATAGGCATTTCAGATATAGGTGTCGATAGGCATTTCAGATATAGGTGTCGATAGGCATTTCAGATATAGGTGTCGATAGGCATTTCAGATATAGGTGTCGATAGGCATTTCAGATATAGGTGTCGATAGGCATTTCAGATATAGGTGCCAATAGGCATTTCAGATATAGTTGCCGATTGGCATTTTAAAAATAGGTGCCGATAGGCATTTCAGATATAGTTGCCGATTGGCATTTTAAAAATAGGTGCCGATAGGCATTTCAGATATAGAAGCCGATAGGCATATCAAATATAGGTGCCGATAGGCATTCCAGATATGGTTGCCGATAGGCATTTCAAATATAGGTGCTGATAGGCATTTCAGATGTAGTTTCCGATAGGCATTTCAAAAATAGGTGTCGATAGGCATTTCAGATATAGGTGTCGATAGGCATTTCAGATATAGGTGTCGATAGGCATTTCAGATATAGGTGTCGATAGGCATTTCAGATATAGGTGTCGATAAGCATTTCAGATATAGGTGCCGATAGGCATTTCAGATATAGTTGCCGATTGGCATTTTAAAAATAGGTGCCGATAGGCATTTCAGATATAGAAGCCGATAGGCATTTCAAATATAGGTGCCGATTGGCATTCCAGATATGGTTGCCGATAGGCATTTCAAATATAGGTGCTGATAGGCATTTCAGATGTAGTTTCCGATAGGCATTTCAAAAATAGGTGTCGATAGGCATTTCAGATATAGGTGTCGATAGGCATTTCAGATATAGGTGTCGATAGGCATTTCAGATATAGGTGTCGATAGGCATTTCAGATATAGGTGTCGATAGGCATTTCAGATATAGGTGTCGATAGGCATTTCAGATATAGGTGCCGATAGGCATTTCAGATATAGTTGCCGATTGGCATTTAAAAATAGGTGCCGATAGGCATTTCAGATATAGAAGCCGATAGGCATTTCAAATATAGGTGCCGATAGGCATTCCAGATATGGTTGCCGATAGGCATTTCAAATATAGGTGCTGATAGGCATTTCAGATGTAGTTTCCGATAGGCATTTCAAAAATAGGTGTCGATAGGCATTTCAGATATAGGTGTCGATAGGCATTTCAGATATAGGTGTCAATAGGCATTTCAGATATAGGTGTCGATAGGCATTTCAGATATAGGTGTCGATAGGCATTTCAGATATAGGTGTCGATAGGCATTTCAGATATAGATGTCGATAGGCATTTCAGATATAGGTGTCGATAGGCATTTCAGATATAGGTGTCGATAGGCATTTCAGATATAGGTGTCGATAGGCATTTCAGATATAGGTGTCGATAGGCATTTCAGATATAGGTGTCGATAGGCATTTCAGATATAGATGTCGATAGGCATTTCAGATATAGGTGCCGATAGGCATTTCAGATATAGAAGCCGATAGGCATTTCAAATATAGGTGCCGATTGGCATTCCAGATATGGTTGCCGATAGGCATTTCAAATATAGGTGCTGATAGGCATTTCAGATGTAGTTTCCGATAGGCATTTCAAAAATAGGTGTCGATAGGCATTTCAGATATAGGTGTCGATAGGCATTTCAGATATAGGTGTCAATAGGCATTTCAGATATAGGTGTCGATAGGCATTTCAGATATAGTTGCCGATTGGCATTTTAAAAATAGGTGCCGATAGGCATTTCAGATATAGAAGCCGATAAGCAATTTCAAATATAGGTGCCGATAGGCATTCCAGATATGTTTGCCGATAGGCATTTCAAATATAGGTGCTGATAGGCATTTCAGATATAGTTTCCGATAGGCACTTCAAAAATAGGTGTCGATAGGAATTTCAGATATAGGTGTCGATAGGCATTTCAGATATAGGTGATGATAGGCATTTCAGATATAGGTGTCGATAGGCATTTCAGATATAGGTGTCGATAGGCATTTCAGATATAGGTGTCGATAGGCATTCCAGATATAGGTGCCGATAGGCATTTCAGATATAGTTGCCGATTGGCATTTTAAAAATAGGTGCCGATAGGCATTTCAGATATAGAAGCCGATAGGCATTTCAAATATAGGTGCCGATAGGCATTCCAGATATGGTTGCCGATAGGCATTTCAAATATAGGTGCTGATAGGCATTTCAGAGGTAGTTTCCGATAGGCATTTCAAAAATAGGTGTCGATAGACATTTCAGATATAGGTGTCGATAGGCATTTCAGATATAGGTGTCGATAGGCATTTCAGATATAGGTGTCGATAAACATTTCAGATATAGGTGTCGATAGGCATTTCATATATAGGTGTCGATAGGCATTTCTGATATAGGTGCCGATAGGCATTTCAGATATAGTTGCCGATTGGCATTTTAAAAATAGGTGCCGATAGGCATTTCAGATATAGAAGCCGATAGGCATTTCAAATATAGGTGCCGATAGGCATTCCAGATATGGTTGCCGATAGGCATTTCAAATATAGGTGCTGATAGGCATTTCAGATGTAGTTTCCGATAGGCATTTCAAAAATAGGTGTCGATAGGCATTTCAGATATAGGTGTCGATAGGCATTTCAGATATAGGTGTCAATAGGCATTTCAGATATAGGTGTCGATAGGCATTTCAGATATAGGTGTCGATAGGCATTTCAGATATAGGTGTCGATAGGCATTTCAGATATAGATGTCGATAGGCATTTCAGATATAGGTGTCGATAGGCATTTCAGATATAGGTGTCGATAGGCATTTCAGATATAGGTGCCGATAGGCATTTCAGATATAGTTGCCGATTGGCATTTTAAAAATAGGTGCCGATAGGCATTTCAGATATAGAAGCCGATAGGCATTTCAAATATAGGTGCCGATAGGCATTCCAGATATGGTTGCCGATAGGCATTTCAAATATAGGTGCTGATAGGCATTTCGGATGTAGTTTCCGATAGGCATTTCAAAAATAGGTGTCGATAGGCATTTCAGATATAGGTGTCGATAGGCATTTCAGATATAGGTGTCGATAGGCATTTCAGATATAGGTGTCGATAGGCATTTCAGATATAGGTGTCGATAGGCATTTCAGATATAGGTGTCGATAGGCATTTCAGATATAGGTGCCGATAGGCATTTCAGATATAGTTGCCGATTGGCATTTTAAAAATAGGTGCCGATAGGCATTTCAGATATAGAAGCCGATAGGCATTTCAAATATAGGTGCCGATAGGCATTCCAGATATGGTTGCCGATAGGCATTTCAAATATAGGTGCTGATAGGCATTTCAGATGTAGTTTCCGATAGGCATTTCAAAAACAGGTGTCGATAGGCATTTCAGATATAGGTGTCGATAGGCATTTCAGATATAAGTGTCGATAGGCATTTCAGATATAGGTGTCGATGGGCATTTCAGATATAGGTGTCGATAGGCATTTCAGATATAGGTGTCGATAGGCATTTCAGATATAGGTGTCGATAGGCATTTCAGATATAGGTGTCGATAGGCATTTCAGATATAGGTGTCGATAGGCATTTCAGATATAGGTGCCGATAGGCATTTCAGATATAGTTGCCGATTGGCATTTAAAATAGGTGCCGATAGGCATTTTAGATATAGAAGCCGATAGGCATTTCAAATATAGGTGCCGATAGGCATTCCAGATATGGTTGCCGATAGGCATTTCAAATATAGGTGCTGATAGGCATTTCAGATGTAGTTTCCGATAGGCATTTCAAAAATAGGTGTCGATAGGCATTTCAGATATAGGTGTCGATAGGCATTTCAGATATAGGTGTCGATAGGCATTTCAGATATAGGTGTCGATAGGCATTTTAGATATAGGTGTCGATAGGCATTTCAGATATAGGTGTCGATAGGCATTTCAGATATAGGTGTCGATTAGCATTTCAGATATAGGTGTCGATAGGCATTTCAGATATAGGTGCCGATAGGCATTTCAGATATAGTTGCCGATTGACATTTTAAAAATAGGTGCCGATAGGCATTTCAGATATAGAAGCCGATAGGCATTTCAAATATAGGTGCCGATAGGCATTCCAGATATGGTTGCCGATAGGCATTTCAAATATAGGTGCTGATAGGCATTTCAGATGTAGTTACCGATAGGCACTTCAAAAATAGGTGTCGATAGGCATTTCAGATATAGGTGTCGATAGGCATTTCAGATATAGGTGTCGATAGGCATTTCAGATATAGGTGTCGATAGGCATTTCAAATATAGGTGTGGATAGGCATTTCAGATATAGGTGTCGATAGGCATTTCAGATATCGGTGTCGATAGGCATTACAGATATAGGTGTCGAAAGGCATTTCAGATATAGGTGTCGATAGGCATTTCAGATATAGGTGTCGATAGGCATTTCAGATATAGGTGTCGATAGGCATTTCAGATATAGGTGTCGATAGGCATTTCAGATATAGGTGTCGATAGGCATTTTAGATATAAGTGCCGATAGGCATTTCAGATATAGTTGCCGATTGGCATTTTAAAAATAGGTGCCGATAGGCATTTCAGATATAGAAGCCGATAGGCATTTCAAATATAGGTGCCGATAGGCATTCCAGATATGGTTGCCGATAGGCATTTCAAATATAGGTGCTGATAGGCATTTCAGATGTAGTTTCCGATAGGCATTTCAAAAATAGGTGTCGATAGGCATTTCTGATATAGGTGTCGATAGGCATTTCAGATATAGGTGTCAATAGGCATTTCAGATATAGGTGTCGATAGGCATTTCAGATATAGGTGCCGATAGGCATTTCAGATATAGTTGCAGATTGGCATTTTAAAAATAGGTGCCGATAGGCATTTCAGATATAGAAGCCGATAGGCATTTCAAATATAGGTGCCGATAGGCATTCCAGATATGGTTGCCAATAGGCATTTGAAATATAGGTGCTGATAGGCATTTCAGATGTAGTTTCCGATAGGCATTTCAAAAATAGGTGTCGATAGGCATTTCAGATATAGGTGTCGATAGGCATTTCAGATATAGGTGTCGATAGGCATTTCAGATATAGGTGTCGATAGGCATTTCATATATAGGTGCCGATAGGCATTTCAGATATAGTTGCCGATTGGCATTTTAAAAATAGGTGCCGATAGGCATTTCAGATATAGAAGCCGATAGGCATTTCAAATATAGGTGCCGATAGGCATTCCAGATATGGTTGCCAATAGGCATTTCAAATATAGGTGCTGATAGGCATTTCAGATGTAGTTTCCGATAGGCATTTCAAAAATAGGTGTCGATAGGCATTTCAGATATAGGTGTCGATAGGCATTTCAGATATCGGTGTCGATAGGCATTACAGATATAGGTGACGATAGGCATTTCAGATATAGGTGTCGATAGGCATTTCAGATATAGGTGTCGATAGGCATTTCAGATATAGGTGTCGATAGGCATTTCAGATATAGGTGTCGATAGGCATTTCAGATATAGGTGTCGATAGGCATTTCAGATATAAGTGCCGATAGGCATTTCAAATATAGTTGCCGATTGGCATTTTAAAAATAGGTGCCGATAGGCATTTCAGATATAGAAGCCGATAGGCATTTCAAATATAGGTGCCGATAGGCATTCCAGATATGGTTGCCGATAGGCATTTCAAATATAGGTGCTGATAGGCATTTCAGATGTAGTTTCCGATAGGCATTTCAAAAATAGGTGTCGATAGGCATTTCAGATATAGGTGTCGATAGGCATTTCAGATATCGGTGTCGATAGGCATTACAGATATAGGTGTCGAAAGGCATTTCAGATATAGGTGTCGATAGGCATTTCAGATATAGGTGTCGATAGGCATTTCAGATATAGGTGTCGATAGGCATTTCAGATATAGGTGTCGATAGGCATTTCAGATATAGGTGTCGATAGGCATTTTAGATATAAGTGCCGATAGGCATTTCAGATATAGTTGCCGATTGGCATTTTAAAAATAGGTGCCGATAGGCATTTCAGATATAGAAGCCGATAGGCATTTCAAATATAGGTGCCGATAGGCATTCCAGATATGGTTGCCGATAGGCATTTCAAATATAGGTGCTGATAGGCATTTCAGATGTAGTTTCCGATAGGCATTTCAAAAATAGGTGTCGATAGGCATTTCTGATATAGGTGTCGATAGGCATTTCAGATATAGGTGTCAATAGGCATTTCAGATATAGGTGTCGATAGGCATTTCAGATATAGGTGTCGATAGGCATTTCAGATATAGGTGTCGATAGGCATTTCAGATATAGGTGTCGATAGGCATTTCAGATATAGGTGTCGATAGGCATTTCAGATATAGGTGTCGATAGGCATTTCAGATATAGGTGCCGATAGGCATTTCAGATATAGTTGCCGATTGGCATTTTAAAAATAGGTGCCGATAGGCATTTCAGATATAGGTGTCGATAGGCATTTCAGATATAGGTGTCGATAGGCATTTCAGATATAGGTGTCGATAGGCATTTCAGATATAGGTGTCGATAGGCATTTCAGATATAGGTGTCGATAGGCATTTCAGATATAGGTGTCGATAGGCATTTAAGATATAGGTGCCGATAGGCATTTCAGATATAGTTGCCGATTGGCATTTTAAAAATAGGTGCCGATAGGCATTTCAGATATAGAAGCCGATAGGCATTTCAAATATAGGTGCCGATAGGCATTCCAGATATGCTTGCCGATAGGCATTTCAAATATAGGTGCTGATAGGCATTTCAGATGTAGTTTCCGATAGGCATTTCAAAAATAGGTGTCGATAGGCATTTCAGATATAGGTGTCGATAGACATTTCAGATATAGGTGTCAATAGGCATTTCAGATATAGGTGTCGATAGGCATTTCAGATATAGGTGTCGATAGGCATTTCAGATATAGGTGTCGATAGGCATTTCAGATGTAGGTGTCGATAGGCATTTCAGATATAGGTGTCGATAGGCATTTCAGATATAGGTGTCGATAGGCATTTCAGATATAGGTGCCAATAGGCATTTCAGATATAGTTGCCGATTGGCATTTTAAAAATAGGTGCCGATAGGCATTTCAGATATAGAAGCCGATAGGCATTTCAAATATAGGTGCCGATAGGCATTCCAGATATGGTTGCCGATAGGCATTTCAAATATAGGTGCTGATAGGCATTTCTGATGTAGTTTCCGATAGGCATTTCAAAAATAGGTGTCGATAGGCATTTCAGATATAGGTGTCGATAGGCATTTTAGATATAGGTGTCGATAGGCATTTCAGATATAGGTGTCGATAGGCATTTCAGATATAGGTGTCGATAGGCATTTCAGATATAGGTGTCGATAGGCATTTCAGATATAGGTGCCGATAGGCATTTCAGATATAGTTGCCGATTGGCATTTTAAAAATAAGTGCCGATAGGCATTTCAGATATAGAAGCCGATAGGCATTTCAAATATAGGGGCCGATAGGCATTCCAGATATGGTTGCCGATAGGCATTTCAAATATAGGTGCTGATAGGCATTTCAGATGTAGTTTCCGATAGGCATTTCAAAAACAGGTGTCGATAGGCATTTCAGATATAGGTGTCGATAGGCATTTCAGATATAGGTGTCGATAGGCATTTCAGATATAGGTGTCGATAGGCATTTCAGATATAGGTGTCGATAGGCATTTCAGCTATAGGTATCGATAGGCATTTCAGATATAGGTGTCGATAGGCATTTCAGATATAGGTGTCGATAAGCATTTCAGATATAGGTGCCGATAGGCATTTCAGATATAGTTGCCGATTGGCATTTTAAAAATAGGTGCCGATAGGCATTTCAGATATAGAAGCCGATAGGCATTTCAAATATAGGTGCCGATTGGCATTCCAGATATGGTTGCCGATAGGCATTTCAAATATAGGTGCTGATAGGCATTTCAGATGTAGTTTCCGATAGGCATTTCAAAAATAGGTGTCGATAGGCATTTCAGATATAGGTGTCGATAGGCATTTCAGATATAAGTGTCGATAGGCATTTCAGATATAGGTGTCGATAGGCATTTCAGATATATAAGTGTCGATAGGCATTTCAGATATAGGTGTCGATAGGCATTTCAGATATAGGTGTCGATAGGCATTTCAGATATAGGTGTCGATAGGCATTTCAGATATAGGTGCCGATAGGCATTTCAGATATAGTTGCCGATTGGCATTTAAAAATAGGTGCCGATAGCCATTTCAGATATAGAAGCCGATAGGCATTTCAAATATAGGTGCCGATAGGCATTCCAGATATGGTTGCCGATAGGCATTTCAAATATAGGTGCTGATAGGCATTTCAGATGTAGTTTCCGATAGGCATTTCAAAAATAGGTGTCGATAGGCATTTCAGATATAGGTGTCGATAGGCATTTCAGATATAGGTGTCGATAGGCATTTCAGATATAGGTGTCGATAGGCATTTCAGATATAGGTGTCGATAGGCATTTCAGATATAGGTGTCGATAGGCATTTCAGATATAGGTGTCGATAGGCATTTCAGATATAGGTGTCGATAGGCATTTCAGATATAGGTGTGGATAGGCATTTCAAATATAGGTGCCGATAGGCATTTCAGATATAGTTGCCGATTGGCATTTTAAAAATAGGTGCCGATAGGCATTTCAGATATAGAAGCCGATAGGCATTTCAAATATAGGTGCCGATAGGCATTCCAGATATGGTTGCCGATAGGCATTTCAAATATAGGTGCTGATAGACATTCCAGATATAGTTTCCGATAGGCACTTCAAAAATAGGTGTCGACAGGCATTTCAGATATAGGTGTCGATAGGCATTTCAGATATAGGTGATGATAGGCATTTCAGATATAGGTGTCGATAGGCATTTCAGATATAGGTGTCGATAGGCATTTCAGATATAGGTGTCGATAGGCATTTCAGATATAGGTGCCGATAGGCATTTCAGATATAGTTGCCGATTGGCATTTTAAAAATAGGTGCCGATAGGCATTTCAGATATAGAAGCCGATAGGCATTTCAAATATAGGTGCCGATAGGCATTCCAGATATGGTTGCCGATAGGCATTTCAAATATAGGTGCTGATAGGCATTTCAGAGGTTGTTTCCGATAGGCATTTAAAAAATAGGTGTCGATAGGCATTTCAGATATAGGTGTCGATAGGCATTTCAGATATAGGTGTCGATAGGCATTTCAGATATAGGTGTCGATAGGCATTTCAGATATAGGTGTCGATAGGCATTTCAGATATAGGTGTCGATAGGCATTTCAGATATAGGTGTCGATAGGCATTTCAGATATAGGTGTCGATAGGCATTTCAGATATAGGTGCCGATAGGCATTTCAGATATAGTTGCCGATTGGCATTTTAAAAATAGGTGCCGATAGGCATTTCAGATATAGAAGCCGATAGGCATTTCAAATATAGGTGCCGATAGGCATTCCAGATATGGTTACCGATAGGCATTTCAAATATAGGTGCTATTAGACATTTCAGATGTAGTTTCCGATAGGCATTTCAAAAATAGGTGTCGATAGGCATTTCAGATATAGGTGTCGATAGGCATTTCAGATATAGGTGTCGATAGGCATTTCAGATATAGTTGCCGATTGGCATTTTAAAAATAGGTGCCGATAGGCATTTCAGATATAGAAGCCGATAGGCATTTCAAATATAGGTGCCGATAGGCATTCCAGATATAGTTGCCGATAGGCATTTTAAATATAGGTGCTGATAGGCATTTCAGATGTAGTTTCCGATAGGCACTTCAAAAATAGGTGTCGATAGGCATTTCAGATATAGGTGTCGATAGGCATTTCAGATATAGGTGTCGATAGGCATTTCAGATATAGGTGTCGATAGGCATTTCAGATATAGGTGTCGATAGGCATTTCAGATATAGGTGTCGATAGGCATTTCAGATATAGGTGTCGATAGGCATTTCAGATATAGGTGCCGATAGGCATTTCAGATATAGTTGCCGATTGGCATTTTTAAAATAGGTGCCGATAGGCATTTCAGATATAGAAGCCGATAGGAATTTCAAATATAGGTGCCGATAGGTATTCCAGATATGGTTGTAGATAGGCATTTCAAATATAGGTGCTGATAGGCATTTCAGATGTAGTTTCCGATAGGCATTTCAAAAATAGGTGTCGATAGGCATTTCAGATATAGGTGTCGATAGGCATTTCAGATATAGGTGTCGATAGGCATTTCAGATATAGGTGTCGATAGGCATTTCAGATATAGGTGTCGATAGGCATTTCAGATATAGGTGTCGATAGGCATTTCAGATATAGGTGTCGATAGGCATTTCAGATATAGGTGCCAATAGGCATTTTAGATATAGTTGCCGATTGGCATTTTAAAAATAGGTGCCGATAGGCATTTCAGATATAGAAGCCGATAGGCATTTCAAATATAGGTGCCGATAGGCATTCCAGATATGGTTGCCGATAGGCATTTCAAATATAGGTGCTGATAGGCATTTCAGATGTAGTTTCCGATAGGCATTTCAAAAATAGGTGTCGATAGGCATTTCAGATATAGGTGTCGATAGGCATTTCAGATATAGGTGTCGATAGGCATTTCAGTTATAGGTGTCGATAGGCATTTCAGATATAGGTGTCGATAGGCATTTCAGATATAGGTGTCGATAGGCATTTCAGATATAGGTGTCGATAGGCATTTCAGATATAGGTGCCAATAGGCATTTTAGATATAGTTGCCGATTGGCATTTTAAAAATAGGTGCCGATAGGCATTTCAGATATAGAAGCCGATAGGCATTTCAAATATAGGTGCCGATAGGCATTCCAGATATGGTTGCCGATAGGCATTTCAAATATAGGTGCTGATAGGCATTTCAGATGTAGTTTCCGATAGGCATTTCAAAAATAGGTGTCGATAGGCATTTCAGATATAGGTGTCGATAGGCATTTCAGATATAGGTGTCGATAGGCATTTCAGTTATAGGTGTCGATAGGCATTTCAGATATAGGTGTCGATAGGCATTTCAGATATAGGTGTCGATAGGCATTTCAGATATAGGTGTCGATAGGCATTTCAGATATAGGTGCCAATAGGCATTTTAGATATAGTTGCCGATTGGCATTTTAAAAATAGGTGCCGATAGGCATTTCAGATATAGAAGCCGATAGGCATTTCAAATATAGGTGCCGATAGGCATTCCAGATATGGTTGCCGATAGGCATTTCAAATATAGGTGCTGATAGGCATTTCAGAGGTAGTTTCCGATAGGCATTTCAAAAATAGGTGTCGATAGGCATTTCAGATATAGGTGTCGATAGGCATTTCAGATATAGGTGTCGATAGGCATTTCAGATATAGGTGTCGATAGGCATTTCAGATATAGGTGTCGATAAGCATTTCAGATATAGGTGCCGATAGGCATTTCAGATATAGTTGCCGATTGGCATTTTAAAAATAGGTGCCGATAGGCATTTCAGATATAGAAGCCGATAGGCATTTCAAATATAGGTGCCGATTGGCATTCCAGATATGGTTGCCGATAGGCATTTCAAATATAGGTGCTGATAGGCATTTCAGATGTAGTTTCCGATAGGCATTTCAAAAATAGGTGTCGATAGGCATTTCAGATATAGGTGTCGATAGGCATTTCAGATATAAGTGTCGATAGGCATTTCAGATATAGGTGTCGATAGGCATTTCAGATATAGGTGTCGATAGGCATTTCAGATATAGGTGTCGATAGGCATTTCAGATATAGGTGTCGATAGGCATTTCAGATATAGGTGTCGATAGGCATTTCAGATATAGGTGTCGATAGGCATTTCAGATATAGGTGCCGATTGGCATTTCAGATATAGTTGCCGATTGGCATTTAAAAATAGGTGCCGATAGGCATTTCAGATATAGAAGCCGATAGGCATTTCAAATATAGGTGCCGATAGGCATTCCAGATATGGTTGCCGATAGGCATTTCAAATATAGGTGCTGATAGGCATTTCAGATGTAGTTTCCGATAGGCATTTCAAAAATAGGTGTCGATAGGCATTTCAGATATAGGTGTCGATAGGCATTTCAGATATAGGTGTCGATAGGCATTTCAGATATAGGTGTCGATACGCATTTCAGATATAGGTGTCGATAGGCATTTCAGATATAGGTGTCGATAGGCATTTCAGATATAGGTGTCGATAGGCATTTCAGATATAGGTGTCGATAGGCATTTCAGATATAGGTGCCGATAGGCATTTCAGATATAGTTGCCGATTGGCATTTTAAAAATAGGTGCCGATAGGCATTTCAGATATAGAAGCCGATAGGCATTTCAAATATAGGTGCCGATAGGCATTCCAGATATGGTTGCCGATAGGCATTTCAAATATAGGTGCTGATAGGCATTTCAGAGGTAGTTTCCGATAGGCATTTCAAAAATAGGTGTCGATAGGCATTTCAGATATAGGTGTCGATAGGCATTTCAGATATAGGTGTCGATAGGCATTTCATATATAGGTGTCGATAGGCATTTCTGATATAGGTGCCGATAGGCATTTCAGATATAGATGCCGATTGGCATTTTAAAAATAGGTGCCGATAGGCATTTCAGATATAGAAGCCGATAGGCATTTCAAATATAGGTGCCGATAGGCATTTCAAATATAGGTGCCGATAGGCATTCCAGATATGGTTGCCGATAGGCATTTCAAATATAGGTGCTGATAGGCATTTCAGATGTAGTTTCCGATAGGCATTTCAAAAATAGGTGTCGATAGGCATTTCAGATATAGGTGTCGATAGGCATTTCAGATATAGGTGTCAATAGGCATTTCAGATATAGGTGTCGATAGGCATTTCAGATATAGGTGTCGATAGGCATTTCAGATATAGGTGTCGATAGGCATTTCAGATATAGGTGTCGATAGGCATTTCAGATATAGGTGTCGATAGGCATTTCAGATATAGGTGTCGATAGGCATTTCAGATATAGGTGCCGATAGGCATTTCAGATATAGTTGCCGATTGGCATTTTAAAAATAGGTGCCGATAGGCATTTCAGATATAGAAGCCGATAGGCATTTCAAATATAGGTGCCGATAGGCATTCCAGATATGGTTGCCGATAGGCATTTCAAATATAGGTGCTGATAGGCATTTCGGATGTAGTTTCTGATAGGCATTTCAAAAATAGGTGTCGATAGGCATTTCAGATATAGGTGTCGATAGGCATTTCAGATATAGGTGTCGATAGGCATTTCAGATATAGGTGTCGATAGGCATTTCAGATATAGGTGTCGATAGGCATTTCAGATATAGGTGCCGATAGGCATTTCAGATATAGTTGCCGATTGGCATTTTAAAAATAGGTGCCGATAGGCATTTCAGATATAGAAGCCGATAGGCATTTCAAATATAGGTGCCGATAGGCATTCCAGATATGGTTGCCGATAGGCATTTCAAATATAGGTGCTGATAGGCATTTCAGATGTAGTTTCCGATAGGCATTTCAAAAATAGGTGTCGATAGGCATTTCAGATATAGGTGTCGATAGGCATTTCAGATATAAGTGTCGATAGGCATTTCAGATATAGGTGTCGATGGGCATTTCAGATATAGGTGTCGATAGGCATTTCAGATATAGGTGTCGATAGGCATTTCAGATATAGGTGTCGATAGTCATTTCAGATATAGGTGTCGATAGGCATTTCAGATATAGGTGTCGATAGGCATTTCAGATATAGGTGCCGATAGGCATTTCAGATATAGTTGCCGATTGGCATTTAAAATAGGTGCCGATAGGCATTTTAGATATAGAAGCCGATAGGCATTTCAAATATAGGTGCCGATAGGCATTCCAGATATGGTTGCCGATAGGCATTTCAAATATAGGTGCTGATAGGCATTTCAGATGTAGTTTCCGATAGGCATTTCAAAAATAGGTGTCGATAGGCATTTCAGATATAGGTGTCGATAGGCATTTCAGATATAGGTGTCGATAGGCATTTCAGATATAGGTGTCGATAGGCATTTTAGATATAGGTGTCGATAGGCATTTCAGATATAGGTGTCGATAGGCATTTCAGATATAGGTGTCGATAGGCATTTCAGATATAGGTATCGATAGGCATTTCAGATATAGGTGCCGATAGGCATTTCAGATATAGTTGCCGATTGACATTTTAAAAATAGGTGCCGATAGGCATTTCAGATATAGAAGCCGATAGGCATTTCAAATATAGGTGCCGATAGGCATTCCAGATATGGTTGCCGATAGGCATTTCAAATATAGGTGCTGATAGGCATTTTTAGATGTAGTTACCGATAGGCACTTCAAAAATAGGTGTCGATAGGCATTTCAGATATAGGTGTCGATAGGCATTTCAGATATAGGTGTCGATAGGCATTTCAGATATAGGTGTCGATAGGCATTTCAAATATAGGTGTGGATAGGCATTTCAGATATAGGTGTCGATAGGCATTTCAGATATAGGTGTCGATAAGCATTTCAGATATAGGTGTCGATAGGCATTTCAGATATAGGTGCCGATAGGCATTTCAGATATAGTTGCAGATTGGCATTTTAAAAATAGGTGCCGATAGGCATTTCAGATATAGAAGCCGATAGGCATTTCAAATATAGGTGCCGATAGGCATTCCAGATATGGTTGCCGATAGGCATTTGAAATATAGGTGCTGATAGGCATTTCAGATGTAGTTTCCGATAGGCATTTCAAAAATAGGTGTCGATAGGCATTTCAGATATAGGTGTCGATAGGCATTTCAGATATAGGTGTCGATAGGCATTTCAGATATAGGTGTCGATAGGCATTTCATATATAGGTGCCGATAGGCATTTCAGATATAGTTGCCGATTGGCATTTTAAAAATAGGTGCCGATAGGCATTTCAGATATAGAAGCCGATAGGCATTTCAAATATAGGTGCCGATAGGCATTCCAGATATGGTTGCCAATAGGCATTTCAAATATAGGTGCTGATAGGCATTTCAGATGTAGTTTCCGATAGGCATTTCAAAAATAGGTGTCGATAGGCATTTCAGATATAGGTGTCGATAGGCATTTCAGATATCGGTGTCGATAGGCATTACAGATATAGGTGTCGATAGGCATTTCAGATATAGGTGTCGATAGGCATTTCAGATATAGGTGTCGATAGGCATTTCAGATATAGGTGTCGATAGGCATTTCAGATATAGGTGTCGATAGGCATTTCAGATATAGGTGTCGATAGGCATTTCAGATATAAGTGCCGATAGGCATTTCAAATATAGTTGCCGATAGGCATTTTAAAAATAGGTGCCGATAGGCATTTCAGATATAGAAGCCGATAGGCATTTCAAATATAGGTGCCGATAGGCATTCCAGATATGGTTGCCAATAGGCATTTCAAATATAGGTGCTGATAGGCATTTCAGATGTAGTTTCCGATAGGCATTTCAAAAATAGGTGTCGATAGGCATTTCTGATATAGGTGTCGATAGGCATTTCAGATATAGGTGTCAATAGGCATTTCAGATATAGGTGTCGATAGGCATTTCAGATATAGGTGTCGATAGGCATTTCAGATATAGGTGTCGATAGGCATTTCAGATATAGGTGTCCATAGGCATTTCAGATATAGGTGTCGATAGGCATTTCAGATATAGGTGTCGATAGGCATTTCAGATATAGGTGCCGATAGGCATTTCAGATATAGTTGCCGATTGGCAATTTAAAAATAGGTGCCGATAGGCATTTCAGATATAGGTGTCGATAGGCATTTCAGATATAGGTGTCGATAGGCATTTCAGATATAGGTGTCGATAGGCATTTCAGATATAAGTGTCGATAGGCATTTCAGATATAGGTGTCGATAGGCATTTCAGATATAGGTGTCGATAGGCATTTAAGATATAGGTGCCGATAGGCATTTCAGATATAGTTGCCGATTGGCATTTTAAAAATAGGTGCCGATAGGCATTTCAGATATAGAAGCCGATAGGCATTTCAAATATAGGTGCCGATAGGCATTCCAGATATGGTTGCCGATAGGCATTTCAAATATAGGTGCTGATAGGCATTTCAGGTGTAGTTTCCGATAGGCATTTCAAAAATAGGTGTCGATAGGCATTTCAGATATAGGTGTCGATAGACATTTCAGATATAGGTGTCAATAGGCATTTGAGATATAGGTGTCGATAGGCATTTCAGATATAGGTGTCGATAGGCATTTCAGATATAGGTGTCGATAGGCATTTCAGATGTAGGTGTCGATAGGCATTTCAGATATAGGTGTCGATAGGCATTTCAGATATAGGTGTCGATAGGCATTTCAGATATAGGTGCCAATAGGCATTTCAGCTATAGTTGCCGATTGGCATTTTAAAAATAGGTGCCGATAGGCATTTCAGATATAGAAGCCGATAGGCATTTCAAATATAGGTGCCGATAGGCATTCCAGATATGGTTGCCGATAGGCATTTCAAATATAGGTGCTGATAGGCATTTCAGATGTAGTTTCCGATAGGCATTTCAAAAATAGGTGTCGATAGGCATTTCAGATATAGGTGTCGATAGGCATTTTAGATATAGGTGTCGATAGGCATTTCAGATATAGGTGTCGATAGGCATTTCAGATATAGGTTTCGATAGGCATTTCAGATATAGGTGTCGATAGGCATTTCAGATATAGGTGCCGATAGGCATTTCAGATATAGTTGCCGATTGGCATTTTAAAAATAAGTGCCGATAGGCATTTCAGATATAGAAGCCGATAGGCATTTCAAATATAGGTGCCGATAGGCATTCCAGATATGGTTGCCGATAGGCATTTCAAATATAGGTGCTGATAGGCATTTCAGATGTAGTTTCCGATAGGCATTTCAAAAACAGGTGTCGATAGGCATTTCAGATATAGGTGTCGATAGGCATTTCAGATATAGGTGTCGATAGGCATTTCAGATATAGGTGTCGATAGGCATTTCAGATATAGGTGTCGATAGGCATTTCAGATATAGGTGTCGATAGGCATTTCAGATATAGGTGTCGATAGGCATTTCAGATATAGGTGTCGATAAGCATTTCAGATATAGGTGCCGATAGGCATTTCAGATATAGTTGCCGATTGGCATTTTAAAAATAGGTGCCGATAGGCATTTCAGATATAGAAGCCGATAGGCATTTCAAATATAGGTGCCGATTGGCATTCCAGATATGGTTGCCGATAGGCATTTCAAATATAGGTCCTGATAGGCATTTCAGATGTAGTTTCCGATAGGCATTTCAAAAATAGGTGTCGATAGGCATTTCAGATATAGGTGTCGATAGGCATTTCAGATATAAGTGTCGATAGGCATTTCAGATATAGGTGTCGATAGGCATTTCAGATATAGGTGTCGATAGGCATTTCAGATATAGGTGTCGATAGGCATTTCAGATATAGGTGTCGATAGGCATTTCAGATATAGGTGTCGATAGGCATTTCAGATATAGGTGCCGATAGGCATTTCAGATATAGTTGCCGATTGGCATTTAAAAATAGGTGCCGATAGGCATTTCAGATATAGAAGCCGATAGGCATTTCAAATATAGGTGCCGATAGGCATTCCAGATATGGTTGCCGATAGGCATTTCAAATATAGGTGCTGATAGGCATTTCAGATGTAGTTTCCGATAGGCATTTCAGATGTAGTTTCCGATAGGCATTTCAAAAATAGGTGTCGATAGGCATTTCAGATATAGGTGTCGATAGGCATTTCAGATATAGGTGTCGATAGGCATTTCAGATATAGGTGTCGATAGGCATTTCAGATATAGGTGTCGATAGGCATTACAGATATAGGTGTCGATAGGCATTTCAGATATAGGTGTCGATAGGCATTTCAGATATAGGTGTGGATAGGCATTTCAAATATAGGTGCCGATAGGCATTTCAGATATAGTTGCCGATTGGCATTTTAAAAATAGGTGCCGATAGGCATTTCAGATATAGAAGCCGATAGGCATTTCAAATATAGGTGCCGATTGGCATTCCAGATATGGTTGCCGATAGGCATTTCAAATATAGGTGCTGATAGGCATTCCAGATATAGTTTCCGATAGGCACTTCAAAAATAGGTGTCGACAGGCATTTCAGATATAGGTGTCGATAGGCATTTCAGATATAGGTGATGATAGGCATTTCAGATATAGGTGTCGATAGGCATTTCAGATATAGGTGTCGATAGGCATTTCAGATATAGGTGTCGATAGGCATTTCAGATATAGGTGCCGATAGGCATTTCAGATATAGTTGCCGATTGGCATTTTAAAAATAGGTGCCGATAGGCATTTCAGATATAGAAGCCGATAGGCATTTCAAATATAGGTGCCGATAGGCATTCCAGATATGGTTGCCGATAGGCATTTCAAATATAGGTGCTGATAGGCATTTCAGAGGTAGTTTCCGATAGGCATTTAAAAAATAGGTGTCGATAGGCATTTCAGATATAGGTGTCGATAGGCATTTCAGATATAGGTGTCGATAGGCATTTCAGATATAGGTGTCGATAGGCATTTCAGATATAGGTGTCGATAGGCATTTCAGATATAGGTGTCGATAGGCATTTCAGATATAGGTGCCGATAGGCATTTCAGATATAGTTGCCGATTGGCATTTTAAAAATAGGTGCCGATAGGCATTTCGGATATAGAAGCCGATAGGCATTTCAAATATAGGTGCCGATAGGCATTCCAGATATGGTTGCCGATAGGCATTTCAAATATAGGTGCTGATAGGCATTTCAGATGTAGTTTCCGATAGGCATTTCAAAAATAGGTGTCGATAGGCATTTCAGATATAGGTGTCGATAGGCATTTCAGATATAGGTGTCAATAGGCATTTCAGATATAGGTGTCGATAGGCATTTCAGATATAAGTGTCGATAGGCATTTCAGATATAGGTGTCGATAGGCATTTCAGATATAGGTGTCGATAGGCATTTCAGATATAGGTGTCGATAGGCATTTCAGATATAGGTGTCGATAGGCATTTCAGATATAGGTGCCGATAGGCATTTCAGATATAGTTGCCGATTGGCATTTTAAAAATATGTGCCGATAGGCATTTCAGATATAGAAGCCGATAGGCATTTCAAATATAGGTGCCGATAGGTATTCCAGATATGGTTGCCGATAGGCATTTCAAATATAGGTGCTGATAGGCATTTCGGATGTAGTTTCCGATAGGCATTTCAAAAATAGGTGTCGATAGGCATTTCAGATATAGGTGTCGATAGGCATTTCAGATATAGGTGTCGATAGGCATTTCAGATATAGGTGTCGATAGGCATTTCAGATATAGGTGTCGATAGGCATTTCAGATATAGGTGCCGATAGGCATTTCAGAAATAGGTGTCGATAGGCATTTCAGATATAGGTGTCGATATGCATTTCAGATATAGGTGCCGATAGGCATTTCAGATATAGTTGCCGATTGGCATTTTAAAAATAGGTGCCGATAGGCATTTCAGATATAGAAGCCGATAGGCATTTCAAATATAGGTGCCGATAGGCATTCCAGATATGGTTGCCGATAGGCATTTCAAATATAGGTGCTGATAGGCATTTCAGATGTAGTTTCCGATAGGCATTTCATAAATAGGTGTCGATAGGCATTTCAGATATAGGTGTCGATAGGCATTTCAGATAAAAGTGTCGATAGGCATTTCAGATATAGGTGTCGATAGGCATTTCAGATATAGGTGTCGATAGGCATTTCAGATATAGGTGTCGATAGGCATTTCAGATATAGGTGTCGATAGGCATTTCAGATATAGGTGTCGATAGGCATTTCAGATATAGGTGTCGATAGGCATTTCAGATATAGGTGCCGATAGGCATTTCAGATATAGTTGCCGATTGGCATTTAAAATAGGTGCCGATAGGCATTTTAGATATAGAAGCCGATAGGCATTTCAAATATAGGTGCCGATAGGCATTCCAGATATGGTTGCCGATAGGCATTTCAAATATAGGTGCTGATAGGCATTTCAGATGTAGTTTCCGATAGGCATTTCAAAAATAGGTGTCGATAGGCATTTCAGATATAGGTGTCGATAGGCATTTCAGATATAGGTGTCGATAGGCATTTCAGATATAGGTGTCGATAGGCATTTCAGATATAGGTGCCGATAGGCATTTCAGATATAGGTGTCGATAGGCATTTCAGATATAGGTGTCGATAAGCATTTCAGATATAGGTGCCGATAGGCATTTCAGATATAGTTGCCGATTGGCATTTTAAAAATAGGTGCCGATAGGCATTTCAGATATAGAAGCCGATAGGCATTTTAAATATAGGTGCCGATAGGCATTCCAGATATGGTTGCCGATAGGCATTTTAAATATAGGTGCTGATAGGCATTTCAGATGTAGTTACCGATAGGCACTTCAAAAATAGGTGTCGATAGGCATTTCAGATATAGGTGTCGATAGGCATTTCAGATATAGGTGTCGATAGGCATTTCAGATATAGGTGTCGATAGGCATTTCAAATATAGGTGTGGATAGGCATTTCAGATATAGGTGTCGATAGGCATTTCAGATATAGGTGTCGATAAGCATTTCAGATATAGGTGTCGATAGGCATTTCAGATATAGGTGCCGATAGGCATTTCAGATATAGTTGCAGATTGGCATTTTAAAAATAGGTGCCGATAGGCATTTCAGATATAGAAGCCGATAGGCATTTCAAATATAGGTGCCGATAGGCATTCCAGATATGGTTGCCGATAGGCATTTCAAATATAGGTGCTGATAGGCATTTCAGATGTAGTTTCCGATAGGCATTTCAAAAATAGGTGTCGATAGGCATTTCAGATATAGGTGTCGATAGGCATTTCAGATATAGGTGTCGATAGGCATTACAGATATAGGTGTCGATAGGCATTTCAGATATAGGTGTCGATAGGCATTTCAGATATAGGTGTCGATAGGCATTTCAGATATAGGTGTCGATAGGCATTTCAGATATAGATGTCGATAGGCATTTCAGATATAGGTGTCGATAGGCATTTCAGACATAAGTGCTATAGGCATTTCAGATATAGTTGCCGATTGGCATTTTAAAAATAGGTGCCGATAGGCATTTCAGATATAGAAGCCGATAGGCATTTCAAATATAGGTGCCGATAGGCATTCCAGATATGGTTGCCGATAGGCATTTGAAATATAGGTGCTGATAGGCATTTCAGATGTAGTTACCGATAGGCACTTCAAAAATAGGTGTCGATAGGCATTTCAGATATAGGTGTCGATAGGCATTTCAGATATAGGTGTCGATAGGCATTTCAGATATAGGTGTCGATAGGCATTTCAAATATAGGTGTGGATAGGCATTTCAGATATAGGTGTCGATAGGCATTTCAGATATAGGTGTCGATAAGCATTTCAGATATAGGTGTCGATAGGCATTTCAGATATAGGTGCCGATAGGCATTTCAGATATAGTTGCAGATTGGCATTTTAAAAATAGGTGCCGATAGGCATTTCATATATAGAAGCCGATAGGCATTTCAAATATAGGTGCCGATAGGCATTCCAGATATGGTTGCCGATAGGCATTTCAAATATAGGTGCTGATAGGCATTTCAGATGTAGTTTCCGATAGGCATTTCAAAAATAGGTGTCGATAGGCATTTCAGATATAGGTGTCGATAGGCATTTCAGATATAGGTGTCGATAGGCATTACAGATATAGGTGTCGATAGGCATTTCAGATATAGGTGTCGATAGGCATTTCAGATATAGGTGTCGATAGGCATTTCAGATATAGGTGTCGATAGGCATTTCAGATATAGGTGTCGATAGGCATTTCAGATATAGGTGTCGATAGGCATTTCAGATATAAGTGCCGATAGGCATTTCAGATATAGTTGCCGATTGGCATTTTAAAAATAGGTGCCGATAGGCATTTCAGATATAGAAGCCGATAGGCATTTCAAATATAGGTGCCGATAGGCATTCCAGATATGGTTGCCGATAGGCATTTGAAATATAGGTGCTGATAGGCATTTCAGATGTAGTTTCCGATAGGCATTTCAAAAATAGGTTTTGATAGGCATTTCAGATATAGGTGTCGATAGGCATTTCAGATATAGGTGTCGATAGGCATTTCAGATATAGGTGTCGATAGGCATTTCAGATATAGGCGCCGATAGGCATTTCAGATATAGTTGCCGATTGGCATTTTAAAAATAGGTGCCGATAGGCATTTCAGATATAGAAGCCGATAGGCATTTCAAATATAGGTGCCGATAGGCATTCCAGATATGGTTGCCGATAGGCATTTCAAATATAGGTGCTGATAGGCATTTCAGATGTAGTTTCCGATAGGCATTTCAAAAATAGGTGTCGATAGGCATTTCAGATATAGGTGTCGATAGGCATTTCAGATATAGGTGTCAATAGGCATTTCAGATATAGGTGTCAATAGGCATTTCAGATATAGGTGTCGATAGGCATTTCAGATATAGGTGTCGATAGGCATTTCAGATATAGGTGTCGATAGGCATTTCAGATATAGGTGTCGATAGGCATTTCAGATATAGGTGTCGATAGGCATTTCAGATATAGGTGCCGATAGGCATTTCAGATATAGTTGCCGATTGGCATTTTAAAAATAGGTGCCGATAGGCATTTCAGATATAGAAGCCGATAGGCATTTCAAATATAGGTGCCGATAGGCATTCCAGGTATGGTTGCCGATACGCATTTCAAATATAGGTGCTGATAGGCATTTCAGATGTAGTTTCCGATAGGCATTTCAAAAATAGGTGTCGATAGGCATTTCAGATATAAGTGTCGATAGGCATTTCAGATATAGGTGTCGATAGGCATTTCAGATATAGGTATCGATAGGCATTTCAGATATAGGTGTCGATAGGCATTTCAGATATAGGTGTCGATAGGCATTTCAGATATAGGTGCCGATAGGCATTTCAGATATAGTTGCCGATTGGCATTTTAAAAATAGGTGCCGATAGGCATTTCAGATATAGAAGCCGATAGGCATTTCAAATATAGGTGCCGATAGGCATTCCAGATATGGTTGCCGATAGGCATTTCAAATATAGGTGCTGATAGGCATTTCAGATGTAGTTTCCGATAGGCATTTCAAAAATAGGTGTCGATAGGCATTTCAGATATAGGTGTCGATAGGCATTTCAGATATAGGTGTCGATAGACATTTCAGATATAGGTGTCGATAGGCATTTCAGATATAGGTGTCGATAGGCATTTCAGATATAGGTGTCGATAGGCATTTCAGATATAGGTGTCGATAGGCATTTCAGAAATAGGTGTCGATAGGCATTTCAGATATAGGTGCCGATAGGCATTTCAGATATAGTTGCCGATTGGCATTTTAAAAATAGGTGCCGATAGGCATTTCAGATATAGAAGCCGATAGGCATTTCAAATATAGGTGCCGATAGGCATTCCAGATATGGTTGCCGATAGGCATTTCAAATATAGGTGCTGATAGGCATTTCAGATGTAGTTACCGTTAGGCACTTCAAAAATAGGTGTCGATAGGCATTTCAGATATAGGTGTCGATGGGCATTTCAGATATAGGTGTCGATAGGCATTTCAGATATAGGTGTCGATAGGCATTTCAAATATAGGTGTGGATAGGCATTTCAGATATAGGTGTCGATAGGCATTTCAGATATAGGTGTCGATAAGCATTTCAGATGTAGGTGTCGATAGGCATTTCAGATATAGGTGCCGATAGGCATTTCAGATATAGTTGCCGATTGGTATTTAAAAATAGGTGCCGATAGGCATTTCAGATATAGAAGCCGATAGGCATTTCAAATATAGGTGCCGATAGGCATTCCAGATATGGTTGCCGATAGGCATTTCAAATATAGGTGCTGATAGGCATTTCAGATGTAGTTTTCGATAGGCATTTCAAAAATAGGTGTCGATAGGCATTTCAGATATAGGTGTCGATAGGCATTTCAGATATAGGTGTCGATAGGCATTTCAGATATAGGTGTCGATAGGCATTTCAGATATAGGTGTCGATAGGCATTTCAGATATAGGTGTCGATAGGCATTTCAGATATAGGTGTCGATAGGCATTTCAGATATAGGTGTCGATAGGCATTTCAAATATAGGTGCCGATAGGCATTTCAGATATAGTTGCCGATTGGCATTTTAAAAATAGGTGCCGATAGGCATTTCAGATATAGAAGCCGATAGGCATTTCAAATATAGGTGCCGATAGGCATTCCAGATATGGTTGCCGATAGGCATTTCAAATATAGGTGCTGATAGGCATTTCAGATGTAGTTTCCGATAGGCACTTCAAAAATAGGTGTCGATAGGCATTTCAGATATAGGTATCGATAGGCATTTCAGATATAGGTGTCGATAGGCATTTCAGATATAGGTGTCGATAGGCATTTCAGATATAGGTGTCGATAGGCATTTCAGATATAGGTGTCGATAGGCATTTCAGATATAGGTGTCGATAGGCATTTCAGATATAGGTGTCGATAGGCATTTCAGATATAAGTGCCGATAGGCATTTCAGATATAGTTGCCGATTGGCATTTTAAAAATAGGTGCCGATAGGCATTTCAGATATAGAAGCCGATAGGCATTTCAAATATAGGTGCCGATAGGAATTCCAGATATGGTTGCCGATAGGCATTTCAAATATAGGTGCTGATAGGCATTTCAGATGTAGTTTCCGATAGGCATTTCAAAAATAGGTGTCGTTAGGCATTTCAGATATAGGTGTCGATAGGCATTTCAGATATAGGTGTCGATAGGCATTACAGATATAGGTGTCGATAGGCATTTCAGATATAGGTGTCGATAGGCATTTCAGATATAGGTGTCGATAGGCATTTCAGATATAGGTGTCGATACGCATTACAGATATAGGTGTCGATAGGCATTTCAGATATAGGTGTCGATAGGCATTTTAGATATAAGTGCCGATAGGCATTTCAGATATAGTTGCCGATTGGCATTTTAAAAATAGGTGCCGATAGGCATTTCAGATATAGAAGCCGATAGGCATTTCAAATATAGGTGCCGATAGGCATTCCAGATATGGTTGCCGATAGGCATTTGAAATATAGGTGCTGATAGGCATTTCAGATGTAGTTTCCGATAGGCATTTCAAAAATAGGTGTCGATCGGCATTTCAGATATAGGTGTCGATAGGCATTTCAGATATAGGTGTCGATAGGCATTTCAGATATAGGTGTCGATAGGCATTTCAGATATAGGTGCCGATAGGCATTTCAGATATAGTTGCCGATTGGCATTTTAAAAATATGTGCCGATAGGCATTTCAGATATAGAAGCCGATAGGCATCACAAATATAGATGCCGATAGGCATTCCAGATATGGTTGCCGATAGGCATTTCAAATATAGGTGCTGATAGGCATTTCAGATGTAGTTTCCGATAGGCATTTCAAAAATAGGTGTCGATAGGCATTTCAGATATAGGTGTCGATAGGCATTTCAGATATAGGTGCCAATAGGCATTTCAGATATAGGTGTCGATAGGCATTTCAGATATAGGTGTCGATAGGCATTTCAGATATAGGTGTCGATAGGCATTTCAGATATAGGTGTCGATAGGCATTTCAGATATAGGTGTCGATAGGCATTTCAGATATAGGTGTCGATAGGCATTTCAGATATAGGTGTCGATAGGCATTTCAGATATAGGTGCCGATAGGCATTTCAGATATAAGTGTCGATAGGCATTTCAGATATATGTGTCGATAAGCATTTCAGATATAGGTGCCGATAGGCATTTCAGATATAGAAGCCGATAGGCATTTTAAATATAGGTGCCGATAGGCATTCCAGATATGGTTGCCGATAGGCATTTTAAATATAGGTGCTGATAGGCATTTCAGATATAGTTGCCGATTGGCATTTTAAAAATAGGTGCCGATAGGCATTTCAGATATAGAAGCCGATAGGCATTTCAAATATAGGTGCCGATAGGCATTCCAGATATGGTTGCCGATAGGCATTTCAAATATAGGTGCTGATAGGCATTTCAGATGTAGTTTCCGATAGGCATTTCAAAAATAGGTGTCGATAGGCATTTCAGATATAGGTGTCGATAGGCATTTCAGATATAGGTGTCGATAGGCATTTCAGATATAGGTGTCGATAGGCATTTCAGATATAGGTGTCGATAGGCATTTCAGATATAGGTGTCGATAGGCATTTCAGATATAGGTGTCGATAGGCATTTCAGATATAGGTGCCGATAGGCATTTCAGATATAGGTGTCGATAGGCATTTCAGATATATGTGTCGATAAGCATTTCAGATATAGGTGCCGATAGGTATTTCAGATATAGAAGCCGATAGGCATTTTAAATATAGGTGCCGATAGGCATTCCAGATATGGTTGCCGATAGGCATTTTAAATATAGGTGCTGATAGGCATTTCAGATGTAGTTACCGATAGGCACTTCAAAAATAGGTGTCGATAGGCATTTCAGATATAGGTGTCGATAGGCATTTCAGATATAGGTGTCGATAGGCATTTCAGATATAGGTGTCGATAGGCATTTCAAATATAGGTGTGGATAGGCATTTCAGATATAGGTGTCGATAGGCATTTCA
The DNA here is from genome assembly GCA_034508555.1 of Venustoraphidia nigricollis. Lineage (NCBI taxonomy): Eukaryota > Metazoa > Arthropoda > Insecta > Raphidioptera > Raphidiidae > Venustoraphidia > Venustoraphidia nigricollis. The sequence goes on from JAVRKA010000083.1 coordinate 144,549, forward strand.
GATATAGGTGTCGATAAGCATTTCAGATATAGGTGTCGATAGGCATTTCAGATATAGGTGCCGATAGGCATTTCAGATATAGTTGCAGATTGGCATTTTAAAAATAGGTGCCGATAGGCATTTCAGATATAGAAGCCGATAGGCATTTCAAATATAGGTGCCGATAGGCATTCCAGATATGGTTGCCGATAGGCATTTCAAATATAGGTGCTGATAGGCATTTCAGATGTAGTTTCCGATAGGCATTTCAAAAATAGGTGTCGATAGGCATTTCAGATATAGGTGTCGATAGGCATTTCAGATATAGGTGTCGATAGGCATTACAGATATAGGTGTCGATAGGCATTTCAGATATAGGTGTCGATAGGCATTTCAGATATAGGTGTCGATAGGCATTTCAGATATAGGTGTCGATAGGCATTTCAAATATAGGTGTCGATAGGCATTTCAGATATAGGTGTCGATAGGCATTTCAGATATAAGTGCCGATAGGCATTTCAGATATAGTTGCCGATTGGCATTTTAAAAATAGGTGCCGATAGGCATTTCAGATATAGAAGCCGATAGGCATTTCAAATATAGGTGCCGATAGGCATTCCAGATATGGTTGCCGATAGGCATTTGAAATATAGGTGCTGATAGGCATTTCAGATGTAGTTTCCGATAGGCATTTCAAAAATAGGTGTCGATAGGCATTTCAGATATAGGTGTCGATAGGCATTTCAAATATAGGTGTCGATAGGCATTTCAGATATAGGTGTCGATAGGCATTTCAGATATAGGTGTCGATAGGCATTTCAGAAATAGGTGTCGATAGGCATTTCAGATATAGGTGTCGATAGGCATTTCAGATATAGGTGTCAATAGGCATTTCAGATATAGGTGTCGATAGGCATTTCAGATATAGGTGTCGATAGGCATTTCAGATATAGGTGTCGATAGGCATTTCAGATATAGGTGTCGATAGGCATTTCAGATATAGGTGTCGATAGGCATTTCAGATATAGGTGTCGATAGGCATTTCAGATATAGGTGCCGATAGGCATTTCAGATATAGTTGCCGATTGGCATTTTAAAAATAGGTGCCGATAGGCATTTCAGATATAGAAGCCGATAGGCATTTCAAATATAGGTGCCGATAGGCATTCCAGGTATGGTTGCCGATAGGCATTTCAAATATAGGTGCTGATAGGCATTTCAGATGTAGCTTCCGATAGGCATTTCAAAAATAGGTGTCGATAGGCATTTCAGATATAAGTGTCGATAGGCATTTCAGATATAGGTGTCGATAGGCATTTCAGATATAGGTGTCGATAGGCATTTCAGATATAGGTGTCGATAGGCATTTCAGATATAGGTGTCGATAGGCATTTCAGATATAGGTGCCGATAGGCATTTCAGATATAGTTGCCGATTGGCATTTTAAAAATAGGTGCCGATAGGCATTTCAGATATAGAAGCCGATAGGCATTTCAAATATAGGTGCCGATAGGCATTCCAGATATGGTTGCCGATAGGCATTTCAAATATAGGTGCTGATAGGCATTTCAGATGTAGTTTCCGATAGGCATTTCAAAAATAGGTGTCGATAGGCATTTCAGATATAGGTGTCGATAGGCATTTCAGATATAGGTGTCGATAGGCATTTCAGATATAGGTGTCGATAGGCATTTCAGATATAGGTGTCGATAGGCATTTCAGATATAGGTGTCGATAGGCATTTCAGATATAGGTGTCGATAGGCATTTCAGAAATAGGTGTCGATAGGCATTTCAGATATAGGTGCCGATAGGCATTTCAGATATAGTTGCCGATTGGCATTTTAAAAATAGGTGCCGATAGGCATTTCAGATATAGAAGCCGATAGGCATTTCAAATATAGGTGCCGATAGGCATTCCAGATATGGTTGCCGATAGGCATTTCAAATATAGGTGCTGATAGGCATTTCAGATGTAGTTACCGTTAGGCACTTCAAAAATAGGTGTCGATAGGCATTTCAGATATAGGTGTCGATGGGCATTTCAGATATAGGTGTCGATAGGCATTTCAGATATAGGTGTCGATAGGCATTTCAAATATAGGTGTGGATAGGCATTTCAGATATAGGTGTCGATAGGCATTTCAGATATAGGTGTCGATAAGCATTTCAGATGTAGGTGTCGATAGGCATTTCAGATATAGGTGCCGATAGGCATTTCAGATATAGTTGCCGATTGATATTTAAAAATAGGTGCCGATAGGCATTTCAGATATAGAAGCCGATAGGCATTTCAAATATAGGTGCCGATAGGCATTCCAGATATGGTTGCCGATAGGCATTTCAAATATAGGTGCTGATAGGCATTTCAGATGTAGTTTTCGATAGGCATTTCAAAAATAGGTGTCGATAGGCATTTCAGATATAGGTGTCGATAGGCATTTCAGATATAGGTGTCGATAGGCATTTCAGATATAGGTGTCGATAGGCATTTCAGATATAGGTGTCGATAGGCATTTCAGATATAGGTGTCGATAGGCATTTCAGATATAGGTGTCGATAGGCATTTCAGATATAGGTGTCGATAGGCATTTCAAATATAGGTGCCGATAGGCATTTCAGATATAGTTGCCGATTGGCATTTTAAAAATAGGTGCCGATAGGCATTTCAGATATAGAAGCCGATAGGCATTTCAAATATAGGTGCCGATAGGCATTCCAGATATGGTTGCCGATAGGCATTTCAAATATAGGTGCTGATAGGCATTTCAGATGTAGTTTCCGATAGGCACTTCAAAAATAGGTGTCGATAGGCATTTCAGATATAGGTATCGATAGGCATTTCAGATATAGGTGTCGATAGGCATTTCAGATATAGGTGTCGATAGGCATTTCAGATATAGGTGTCGATAGACATTTCAGATATAGGTGTCGATAGGCATTTCAGATATAGGTGTCGATAGGCATTTCAGATATAGGTGTCGATAGGCATTTCAGATATAGGTGCCGATAGGCATTTCAGATATAGTTGCCGATTGGCATTTTAAAAATAGGTGCCGATAGGCATTTCAGATATAGAAGCCGATAGGCATTTCAAATATAGGTGCCGATAGGCATTCCAGATATGGTTGCCGATAGGCATTTCAAATATAGGTGCTGATAGGCATTTCAGATGTAGTTTCCGATAGGCATTTCAAAAATAGGTGTCGATAGGCATTTCAGATATAGGTGTCGATAGGCATTTCAGATATAGGTGTCGATAGGCATTACAGATATAGGTGTCGATAGGCATTTCAGATATAGGTGTCGATAGGCATTTCAGATATAGGTGTCGATAGGCATTTCAGATATAGGTGTCGATAGGCATTACAGATATAGGTGTCGATAGGCATTTCAGATATAGGTGTCGATAGGCATTTTAGATATAAGTGCCGATAGGCATTTCAGATATAGTTGCCGATTGGCATTTTAAAAATAGGTGCCGATAGGCATTTCAGATATAGAAGCCGATAGGCATTTCAAATATAGGTGCCGATAGGCATTCCAGATATGGTTGCCGATAGGCATTTGAAATATAGGTGCTGATAGGCATTTCAGATGTAGTTTCCGATAGGCATTTCAAAAATAGGTGTCGATCGGCATTTCAGAGATAGGTGTCGATAGGCATTTCAGATATAGGTGTCGATAGGCATTTCAGATATAGGTGTCGATAGGCATTTCAGATATAGGTGCCGATAGGCATTTCAGATATAGTTGCCGATTGGCATTTTAAAAATAGGTGCCGATAGGCATTTCAGATATAGAAGCCGATAGGCATCACAAATATAGATGCCGATAGGCATTCCAGATATAGTTGCCGATAGGCATTTCAAATATAGGTGCTGATAGGCATTTCAGATGTAGTTTCCGATAGGCATTTCAAAAATAGGTGTCGATAGGCATTTCAGATATAGGTGTCGATAGGCATTTCAGATATAGGTGTCAATAGGCATTTCAGATATAGGTGTCGATAGGCATTTCAGATATAGGTGTCGATAGGCATTTCAGATATAGGTGTCGATAGGCATTTCAGATATAGGTGTCGATAGGCATTTCAGATATAGGTGTCGATAGGCATTTCAGATATAGGTGTCGATAGGCATTTCAGATATAGGTGCCGATAGGCATTTCAGATATAGTTGCCGATTGGCATTTTAAAAATAGGTGCCGATAGGCATTTCAGATATAGAAGCCGATAGGCATTTCAAATATAGGTGCCGATAGGCATTCCAGATATGGTTGCCGATAGGCATTTCAAATATAGGTGCTGATAGGCATTTCAGATGTAGTTTCCGATAGGCATTTCAAAAATAGGTGTCGATAGGCATTTCAGATATAGGTGTCGATAGGCATTTCAGATATAGGTGTCGATAGGCATTTCAGATATAGGTGTCGATAGGCATTTCAGATATAGGTGTCGATAGGCATTTCAGATATAGGTGTCGATAGGCATTTCAGATATAGGTGTCGATAGGCATTTCAGAAATAGGTGTCGATAGGCATTTCAGATATAGGTGCCGATAGGCATTTCAGATATAGTTGCCGATTGGCATTTTAAAAATAGGTGCCGATAGGCATTTCAGATATAGAAGCCGATAGGCATTTCAAATATAGGTGCCGATAGGCATTCCAGATATGGTTGCCGATAGGCATTTCAAATATAGGTGCTGATAGGCATTTTAGATGTAGTTACCGATAGGCACTTCAAAAATAGGTGTCGATAGGCATTTCAGATATAGGTGTCGATGGGCATTTCAGATATAGGTGTCGATAGGCATTTCAGATATAGGTGTCGATAGGCATTTCAAATATAGGTGTGGATAGGCATTTCAGATATAGGTGTCGATAGGCATTTCAGATATAGGTGTCGATAAGCATTTCAGATGTAGGTGTCGATAGGCATTTCAGATATAGGTGCCGATAGGCATTTCAGATATAGTTGCCGATTGGTATTTAAAAATAGATGCCAAAAGGCATTTCAGATATAGAAGCCGATAGGCATTTCAAATATAGGTGCCGATAGGCATTCCAGATATGGTTGCCGATAGGCATTTCAAATATAGGTGCTGATAGGCATTTCAGATGTAGTTTTCGATAGGCATTTCAAAAATAGGTGTCGATAGGCATTTCAGATATAGGTGTCGATAGGCATTTCAGATATAGGTGTCGATAGGCATTTCAGATATAGGTGTCGATAGGCATTTCAGATATAGGTGTCGATAGGCATTTCAGATATAGGTGTCGATAGGCATTTCAGATATAGGTGTCGATAGGCATTTCAGATATAGGTGTCGATAGGCATTTCAAATATAGGTGCCGATAGGCATTTCAGATATAGTTGCCGATTGGCATTTTAAAAATAGGTGCCGATAGGCATTTCAGATATAGAAGCCGATAGGCATTTCAAATATAGGTGCCGATAGGCATTCCAGATATGGTTGCCGATAGGCATTTCAAATATAGGTGCTGATAGGCATTTCAGATGTAGTTTCCGATAGGCACTTCAAAAATAGGTGTCGATAGGCATTTCAGATATAGGTATCGATAGGCATTTCAGATATAGGTGTCGATAGGCATTTCAGATATAGGTGTCGATGGGCATTTCAGATATAGGTGTCGATAGGCATTTCAGATATAGGTGTCGATAGGCATTTCAGATATAGGTGTCGATAGGCATTTCAGATATAGGTGTCGATAGGCATTTCAGATATAGGTGCCGATAGGCATTTCAGATATAGTTGCCGATTGGCATTTTAAAATTAGGTGCCGATAGGCATTTCAGATATAGAAGCCGATAGGCATCACAAATATAGATGCCGATAGGCATTCCAGATATGGTTGCCGATAGGCATTTCAAATATAGGTGCTGATAGGCATTTCAGATGTAGTTTCCGATAGGCATTTCAAAAATAGGTGTCGATAGGCATTTCAGATATAGGTGTCGATAGGCATTTCAGATATAGGTGTCAATAGGCATTTCAGATATAGGTGTCGATAGGCATTTCAGATATAGGTGTCGATAGGCATTTCAGATATAGGTGTCGATAGGCATTTCAGATATAGGTGTCGATAGGCATTTCAGATATAGGTGTCGATAGGCATTTCAGATATAGGTGTCGATAGGCATTTCAGATATAGGTGCCGATAGGCATTTCAGATATAGTTGCCGATTGGCATTTTAAAAATAGGTGCCGATAGGCATTTCAGATATAGAAGCCGATAGGCATTTCAAATATAGGTGCCGATAGGCATTCCAGATATGGTTGCCGATAGGCATTTCAAATATAGGTGCTGAGAGGCATTTCAGATGTAGTTTCCGATAGGCATTTCAAAAATAGGTGTCGATAGGCATTTCAGATATAGGTGTCGATAGGCATTTCAGATATAGGTGTCGATAGGCATTTCAGATATAGGTGTCGATAGGCATTTCAGATATAGGTGTCGATAGGCATTTCAGATATAGGTGTCGATAGGCATTTCAGATATAGGTGCCGATAGGTATTTCAGATATAGTTGCCGATTGGCATTTTAAAAATAGGTGCCGATAGGCATTTCAGATATAGAAGCCGATAGGCATTTCAAATATAGGTGCCGATAGGCATTCCAGATATGGTTGCCGATAGGCATTTCAAATATAGGTGCTGATAGGCATTTCAGATGTAGTTTCCGATAGGCATTTCAAAAATAGGTGTCGATAGGCATTTCAGATATAGGTGTCGATAGGCATTTCAGATAAAGGTGTCAATAGGCATTTCAGATATAGGTATCGATAGGCATTTCAGATATAGGTGTCGATAGGCATTTCAGATATAGGTGTCGATAGGCATTTCAGATATAGGTGTCGATAGGCATTTCAGATATAGGTGTCGATAGGCATTTCAGATATAGGTGTCGATAGGCATTTCAGATATAGGTGCCGATAGGCATTTCAGATATAGTTGCCGATTGGCATTTTAAAAATAGGTGCCGATAGGCATTTCAGATATAGAAGCCGATAGGCATTTCAAATATAGGTGCCGATAGGCATTCCAGATATGGTTGCCGATAGGCATTTCAAATATAGGTGCTGATAGGCATTTCAGATGTAGTTTCCGATAGGCATTTCAAAAATAGGTGTCGATAGGCATTTCAGATATAGGTGTCGATAGGCATTTCAGATATAGGTGTCGATAGGCATTTCAGATATAGGTGTCGATAAGCATTTCAGATTTAGGTGTCGATAGGCATTTCAGATATAGGTGTCGATAGGCATTTCAGATATAGGTGCCGATAGGCATTGCAGATATAGTTTCCGATTGGCATTTTAAAAATAGGTGCCGATAGGCATTTCAGATATAGAAGCCGATAGGCACTTCAAATATAGGTGCCGATAGGCATTTCAGATATAGGTGTCGATAGGCATTTCAGATATAGGTGTCGATAGGCATTTCAGATATAGGTGTCGATAGGCATTTCAGATATAGGTGCCGATAGGCATTTCAGATATAGGTGTCGATAGGCATTTCAGATATAGGTGTCGATAGGCATTTCAGATATAGGTGTCGATAGGCTTTTCAGATATAGGTGTCGATAGGCATTTCAGATATAGGTGTCGATAGGCATTTCAGATATAGGTGCCGATAGGCATTTCAGATATAGTTGCCGATTGGCATTTTAAAAATAGGTGCCGATAGGCATTTCAGATATAGAAGCCGATAGGCATTTCAAATATAGGTGCCGATAGGCATTCCAGATATGGTTGCCGATAGGCATTTCAAATATAGGTGCTGATAGGCATTTCAGATGTAGTTTCCGATAGGCATTTCAAAAATAGGTGCTGATAGGCATTTCAGATGTAGTTTCCGATAGGCATTTCAAAAATAGGTGTCGATAGGCATTTCAGATATAGGTGTCGATAGGCATTTCAGATATAGGTGTCGATAGGCATTTCAGATATAGGTGTCGATAGGCATTTCAGATATAGGTGTCGATAGGCATTTCAGATAGAGGTGTCGATAGGCATTTCAGATATAGGTGTCGATAGGCATTTCAGATATAGGTGTCGATAGGCATTTCAGATATAGGTGCCGATAGGCATTTTAGATATAGTTGCCGATTGGCATTTTAAAAAAAGGTGCCGATAGGCATTTCAGATATAGAAGCCGATAGGCATTTCAAATATAGGTGCCGATAGGCATTCTAGATATGGTTGCCGATAGGCATTTCAAATATGGGTGCTGATAGGCATTTCAGATGTAGTTTCCGATAGGCTTTTCAAAAATAGGTGTCGATAGGCATTTCAGATATAGGTGTCGATAGGCATTTCAGATATAGGTGTCGATAGGCATTTCAGATATAGATGCCGATAGGCATTTCAGATATAGTTGCCGATTGGCATTTTAAAAATAGGTGCCGATAGGCATTTCAGATATAGAAGCCGATAGGCATATCAAATATAGGTGCCGATAGGCATTCCAGATATGGTTGCCGATAGGCATTTCAAATATAGGTGCTGATAGGCATTTTAGATGTAGTTTCCGATAGGCATTTCAAAAATAGGTGTCGATAGGCATTTTAGATATAGGTGTCGATAGGCATTTCAGATATAGGTGTCGATAGGCATTTCAGATATAGGTGTCGATAGGCATTTCAGATATAGGTGTTGATAGGCATTTCAGATATAGGTGTCGATAGGCATTTCAGATATAGGTGTCGATAGGCATTTCAGATATAGGTGTCGATAGGCATTTCAGATAGAGGTGCCGATAGGCATTTCAGATATAGGTGTCGATAAGCATTTCAGATATAGGTGTCGATAGGCATTTCAGATATAGGTGTCGATAGGCATTTCAGATATAGGTGTCGATAGGCATTACAGATATAGGTGTCGATAGGCATTTCAGATATAGGTGTCGATAGGCATTTTAGATATAAGTGCCGATAGGCATTTCAGATATAGTTGCCGATTGGCATTTTAAAAATAGGTGCCGATAGGCATTTCAGATATAGAAGCCGATAGGCATTTCAAATATAGGTGCCGATAGGCATTCCAGATATGGTTGCCGATAGGCATTTGAAATATAGGTGCTGATAGGCATTTCAGATGTAGTTTCCGATAGGCATTTCAAAAATAGGTGTCGATAGGCATTTCAGATATAGGTGTCGATAGGCATTTCAGATATAGGTGTCGATAGGCATTTCAGATATAGGTGTCGATAGGCATTTCAGATATAGGTGCCGATAGGCATTTCAGATATAGTTGCCGATTGGCATTTTAAAAATAGGTGCCGATAGGCATTTCAGATATAGAAGCCGATAGGCATCACAAATATAGGTGCCGATAGGCATTCCAGATATGGTTGCCGATAGGCATTTCAAATATAGGTGCTGATAGGCATTTCAGATGTAGTTTCCGATAGGCATTTCAAAAATAGGTGTCGATAGGCATTTCAGATATAGGTGTCGATAGGCATTTCAGATATAGGTGTCAATAGGCATTTCAGATATAGGTGTCGATAGGCATTTCAGATATAGGTGTCGATAGGCATTTCAGATATAGGTGTCGATAGGCATTTCAGATATAGGTGTCGATAGGCATTTCAGATATAGGTGTCGATAGGCATTTCAGATATATGTGTCGATAGGCATTTCAGATATAGGTGCCGATAGGCATTTCAGATATAGTTGCCGATTGGCATTTTAAAAATAGGTGCCGATAGGCATTTCAGATATAGAAGCCGATAGGCATTTCAAATATAGGTGCCGATAGGCATTCCAGATATGGTTGCCGATAGGCATTTCAAATATAGGTGCTGATAGGCATTTCAGATGTAGTTTCCGATAGGCATTTCAAAAATAGGTGTCGATAGGCATTTCAGATATAGGTGTCGATAGGCATTTCAGATATAGGTGTCGATAGGCATTTCAGATATAGGTGTCGATAGGCATTTCAGATATAGGTGTCAATAGGCATTTCAGCTATAGGTATCGATAGGCATTTCAGATATAGGTGTCGATAGGCATTTCAGATATAGGTGTCGATAGGCATTTCAGATATAGAAGCCGATAGGCATTTCAAATATAGGTGCCGATAGGCATTCTAGATATGGTTGCCGATAGGCATTTCAAATATGGGTGCTGATAGGCATTTCAGATGTAGTTTCCGATAGGCTTTTCAAAAATAGGTGTCGATAGGCATTTCAGATATAGGTGTCGATAGGCATTTCAGATATAGGTGTCGATAGGCATTTCAGATATAGGTGCCGATAGGCATTTCAGATATAGTTGCCGATTGGCATTTTAAAAATAGGTGCCGATAGGCATTTCAGACATAGAAGCCGATAGGCATTTCAAATATAGGTGCCGATAGGCATTCCAGATATGGTTGCCGATAGGCATTTCAAATATAGGTGCTGATAGGCATTTTAGATGTATTTTCCGATAGGCGTTTCAAAAATAGGTGTCGATAGGCATTTTAGATATAGGTGTCGATAGGCATTTCAGATATAGGTGTCGATAGGCATTTCAGATATAGGTGTCGATAGGCATTTTAGATATAGGTGTTGATAGGCATTTCAGATATAGGTGTCGATAGGCATTTCAGATATAGGTGTCGATAGGCATTTCAGATATAGGTGTCGATAGGCATTTCAGATATAGATGCCGATAGGCATTTCAGATATAGTTGCCGATTGGCATTTTAAAAATAGGTGCCGATAGGCATTTCAGATATAGAAGCCGATAGGCATTTCAAATATAGGTGCCGATAGGCATTCCAGATATGGGTGTCGATAGGCATTTCAGATATAGGTGTCGATAGGCATTTCAAATATAGGTGCTGATAGGCATTTCAGATGTAGTTTCCGATAGGCATTAAAAAAATAGGTGTCGATAGGCATTTCAGATATAGGTGTCGATAGGCATTTCAGATATAGGTGTCGATAGGCATTTCAGATATAGGTGTCGATAGGCATTTCAGATATAGGTGTCGATAGGCATTTCAGATATAGGTGTCGTTAGGCATTTCAGATATAGGAGTCGATAGGCATTTCAGATATAGGTGTCGATAGGCATTTCAGATATAGGTGTCGATAGGCATTTCAGATATAGGTGCCGATAGGCATTTCAGATATAGTTGCCGATTGGCATTTTAAAAATAGGTGCCGATAGGCATTTCAGATATAGAAGCCGATAGGCATTTCAAATATAGGTGCCGATAGGCATTCCAGATATGGTTGCCGATAGGCATTTCAAATATAGGTGCTGATAGGCATTTCAGATGTAGTTTCCGATAGGCATTTCAAAAATAAGTGTCGATAGGCATTTCAGATATAGGTGTCGATAGGCATTTCAGATATAGGTGTCGATAGGCATTTCAGATATAGGTGTCGATAGGCATTTCAGATATAGTTGCCGATTGGCATTTTAAAAATAGGTGCCGATAGGCATTTCAGATATAGAAGCCGATAGGCATTTCAAATATAGGTGCCGATAGGCATTCCAGATATGGTTGCCGATTGGCATTTCAAATATAGGTGCTGATAGGCATTTCAGATGTAGTTTCCGATAGGCATTTCAAAAATAGGTGTCGATAGGCATTTCAGATATAGGTGTCGATAGGCATTTCAGATATAGGTGTCGATAGGCATTTCAGATATAGGTGTCGATAGGCATCTCAGATATAGGTGTCGATAGGCATTTCAGATATAGGTGTCGATAGGCATTTCAGATATAGGTGTCGATAGGCATTTCAGATATAGGTGCCGATAGGCATTTCAGATATAGTTGCCGATTGGCATTTTAAAAATAGGTGCCGATAGGCATTTCAGATATAGAAGCCGATAGGCATTTCAAATATAGGTGCCGATAGGCATTCCAGATATGGTTGCCGATAGGCATTTCAAATATAGGTGCTGATAGGCATTTCAGATGTAGTTTCCGATAGGCATTTCAAAAATAGGTGTCGATAGGCATTTCAGATATAGGTGTCGATAGGCATTTCAGATATAGGTGTCGATAGGCATTTCAGATATAGGTGTCGATAGGCATTTCAGATATAGGTGTCGATAGGCATTTCGGATATAGGTGCCGATAGGCATTTCAGATATAGTTGCCGATTGGCATTTTAAAAATAGGTGCCGATAGGCATTTCAGATATAGAAGCCGATAGGCATTTCAAATATAGGTGCCGATAGGCATTCCAGATATGGTTGCCGATTGGCATTTCAAATATAGGTGCTGATAGGCATTTCAGATGTAGTTTCCGATAGGCATTTCGAAAATAGGTGTCGATAGGCATTTCAGATATAGGTGTCGATAGGCATTTCAGATATAGGTGTCGATAGGCATTTCAGATATAGGTGTCGATAGGCATTTCAGATATAGGTGTCGATAGGCATTTCAGATATAGGTGTCGATAGGCATTTCAGATATAGGTGTCGATAGGCATTTCAGATATAGGTGTCGATAGGCATTTCAGATATAGGTGCCGATAGGCATTTCAGATATAGTTGCCGATTGGCATTTTAAAAATAGGTGCCGATAGGCATTTCAGATATAGAAGCCGATAGGCATTTCAAATATAGGTGCCGATAGGCATTCCAGATATGGTTGCCGATAGGCATTTCAAATATAGGTGCTGATAGGCATTTCAGATGTAGTTTCCGATAGGCATTTCAAAAATAGGTGTCGATAGGCATTTTAGATATAGGTGTCGATAGGCATTTCAGATATAGGTGTCGATAGGCATTTCAGATATAGGTGTCGATAGGCATTTCAGATATAGGTGTCGATAGGCATTTCAGATATAGGTGTCGATAGGCATTTGAGATATAGGTGTCGCTAGGCATTTCAGATATAGGTGTCGATAGGCATTTCAGATATAGGTGTCGATAGGCATTTCAGATATAGGTGCCGATAGGCATTTCAGATATAGTTGCCGATTGGCATTTTAAAAATAGGTGCCGATAGGCATTTCAGATATAGAAGCCCATAGGCATTTCAAATATAGGTGCCGATAGGCATTCCAGATATGGTTGCCGATTGGCATTTCAAATATAGGTGCTGATATGCATTTCAGATGTAGTTTCCGATAGGCATTTCAAAAATAGGTGTCGATAGGCATTTCAGATATAGGTGTCGATAGGCATTTCAGATATAGGTGTCAATAGGCATTTCAGGTATAGGTGTCGATAGGCATTTCAGATATAGGTGTCGATAGGCATTTCAGATATAGGTGTCGATAGGCATTTCAGATATAGGTGTCGATAGGCATTTCAGATATAGGTGTCGATAGGCATTTCAGATATAGGTGTCGATAGGCATTTCAGATATAGGTGCCGATAGGCATTTCAGATATAGTTGCCAATTGGCATTTTAAAAATAGGTGCCGATAGGCATTTCAGATATAGAAGCCGATAGGCATTTCAAATATAGGTGCCGATAGGCATTCCAGATATGGTTGCCGATAGGCATTTCAAATGTCGGTGCTGATAGGCATTTCAGATGTAGTTTCCGATAGGCATTTCAAAAATAGGTGTCGATAGGCATTTCAGATATAGGTGTCGATAGGCATTTCAGATATAGGTGTCGATAGGCATTTCAGATATAGGTGTCTATAGGCATTTCAGATATAGGTGTCGATAGGCATTTCAGATATAGGTGTCGATAGGCATTTCAAATATAGGTGCCGATAGGCATTTCAGATATAGTTGCCGATTGGCATTTTAAAAATAGGTGCCGATAGGCATTTCAGATATAGAAGCCGATAGGCATTTCAAATATAGGTGCCGATAGGCATTCCAGATATGGTTGCCGAAAGGCATTTCAAATATAGGTGCTGATAGGCATTTCAGATGTAGTTTCCGATAGGCACTTCAAAAATAGGTGTCGATAGGCATTTCAGATATAGGTGTCGATAGGCATTTCAGATATAGGTGTCGATAGGCATTTCAGATATAGGTGTCGATAGGCATTTCAGATATAGGTGTCGATAGGCATTTCAGATATAGGTGTCGATAGGCATTTCAGATATAGGTGTCGATAGGCATTTCAGATGTAGGTGTCGATAGGCATTCCAGATATAGGTGCCGATAGGCATTTCAGATATAGTTGCCGATTGGCATTTTAAAAATAGGTGCCGATAGGCATTTCAGATATAGAAGCCGATAGGCATTTCAAATATAGGTGCCGATAGGCATTCCAGATATGGTTGCCGATAGGCATTTCAAATATAGGTGCTGATAGGCATTTCAGATGTAGTTTCCGTTAGGCATTTCAAAAATAGGTGTCGATAGGCATTTCAGATATAGGTGTCGATAGGCATTTCAGATATAGGTGTCGATAGGCATTACAGATATAGGTGTCGATAGGCATTTCAGATATAGGTGTCGATAGGCATTTCAGATATAGGTGTCGATAGGCATTACAGGTGTCGATAGGCATTTCAGATATAGGTGTCGATAGGCATTTTAGATATAATTGCCGATAGGCATTTCAGATATAGTTGCCGATTGGCATTTTAAAAATAGGTGCCGATAGGCATTTCAGATATAGAAGCCGATAGGCATTTCAAATATAGGTGCCGATAGGCATTCCAGATATGGTTGCCGATAGGCATTTGAAATATAGGTGCTGATAGGCATTTCAGATGTAGTTTCCGATAGGCATTTCAAAAATAGGTGTCGATAGGCATTTCAGATATAGGTGTCGATAGGCATTTCAGATATAGGTGTCGATAGGCATTTCAGATATAGGTGTCGATAGGCATTTCAGAAATAGGTGCCGATAGGCATTTCAGATATAGTTGCCGATTGGCATTTTAAAAATAGGTGCTAATAGGCATTTCAGATATAGAAGCCGATACGCATCACAAATATAGGTGCCGATAGGCATTCCAGATATGGTTGCCGATAGGCATTTCAAATATAGGTGCTGATAGGCATTTCAGATGTAGTTTCCGATAGGCATTTCAAAAATAGGTGTCGATAGGCATTTCAGATATAGGTGTCGATAGGCATTTCAGATATAGGTGTCAAAGGCATTTCAGATATAGGTGTCGATAGGCATTTCAGATATAGGTGTCGATAGGCATTTCAGATATAGGTGTCGATAGGCATTTCAGATATAGGTGTCGATAGGCATTTCAGATATAGGTGCCGATAGGCTTTTCAGATATAGTTGCCGATTGGCATTTTAAAAATAGGTGCCGATAGGCATTTCAGATATAGAAGCCGATAGGCATTTCAAATATAGGTGCCGATAGGCATTCCAGATATGGTTGCCGATAGGCATTTCAAATATAGGTGCTGATAGGCATTTCAGATGTAGTTTCCGATAGGCATTTCAAAAATAGGTGTCGATAGGCATTTCAGATATAGGTGTCGATAGGCATTTCAGATAAAGGTGTCAATAGGCATTTCAGATATAGGTATCGATAGGCATTTCAGATATAGGTGTCGATAGGCATTTCAGATATAGGTGTCGATAGGCATTTCAGATATAGGTGTCGATAGGCATTTCAGATATAGGTGTCGATAGGCATTTCAGATATAGGATTCGATAGGCATTTCAGATATAGGTGCCGATAGGCATTTCAGATATAGTTGCCGATTGGCATTTTAAAAATAGGTGCCGATAGGCATTTCAGATATAGAAGCCGATAGGCATTTCAAATATAGGTGCCGATAGGCATTCCAGATATGGTTGCCGATAGGCATTTCAAATATAGGTGCTGATAGGCATTTCAGATGTAGTTTCCGATAGGCATTTCAAAAATAGGTGTCGATAGGCATTTCAGATATAGGTGTCGATAGGCATTTCAGATATAGGTGTCGATAGGCATTTCAGATATAGGTGTCGATAAGCATTTCAGATATAGGTGTCGATAGGCATTTCAGATATAGGTGTCGATAGGCATTTCAGATATAGGTGCCGATAGGCATTGCAGATATAGTTGCCGATTGGCATTTTAAAAATAGGTGCCGATAGGCATTTCAGATATAGAAGCCGATAGGCATTTCAAATATAGGTGCTGATAGGCATTCCAGATATGGTTGCCGATAGGCATTTCAAATATAGGTGCTGATAGGCATTTCAGATGTAGTTTCCGATAGGCATTTCAAAAATAGGTGTCGATAGGCATTTCAGATATAGGTGTCGATAGGCATTTCAGATATAGGTGTCGATAGGCATTTCAGATATAGGTGTCGATAGGCATTTCAGATATAGGTGTCGATAGGCATTTCAGATAGAGGTGTCGATAGGCATTTCAGATATAGGTGTCGATAGGCATTTCAGATATAGGTGTCGATAAGCATTTCAGATATAGGTGCCGATAGGCATTTCAGATATAGTTGCCGATTGGCATTTTAAAAATAGGTGCCGATAGGCATTTCAGATATAGAAGCCGATAGGCATTTCAAATATAGGTGCCGATAGGCATTTCAGATATGGTTGCCGATAGGCATTTTAAATATAGGTGCTGATAGGCATTTCAGATGTAGTTTCCGATAGGCATTTCAAAAATAGGTGTCGATAGGCATTTCAGATATAGGTGTCGATAGGCATTTCAGATATAGGTGTCGATAGGCATTTCAGAAATAGGTGTCGATAGGCATTTCAGATATAGGTGTCGATAGGCATTTCAGATATAGGTGCCGATAGGCATTTCAGATATAGTTGCCGATTTTCATTTTAAAAAAAGGTGCCGATAGGCATTTCAGATATAGAAGCCGATAGGCATTTCAAATATAGGTGCCGATAGGCATTCTAGATATGGTTGCCGATAGGCATTTCAAATATGGGTGCTGATAGGCATTTCAGATGTAGTTTCCGATAGGCTTTTCAAAAATAGGTGTCGATAGGCATTTCAGATATATGTGTCGATAGGCATTTCAGATATAGGTGTCGATAGGCATTTCAGATATAGGTGCCGATAGGCATTTCAGATATAGTTGCCGATTGGCATTTTAAAAATAGGTGCCGATAGGCATTTCAGATATAGAAGCCGATAGGCATATCAAATATAGGTGCCGATAGGCATTCCAGATATGGTTGCCGATAGGCATTTCAAATATAGGTGCTGATAGGCATTTTAGATGTAGTTTCCGATAGGCATTTCAAAAATAGGTGTCGATAGGCATTTTAGATATAGGTGTCGATAGGCATTTCAGATATAGGTGTCGATAGGCATTTCAGATATAGGTGTCGATAGGCATTTCAGATATAGGTGTTGATAGGCATTTCAGATATAGGTGTCGATAGGCATTTCAGATATAGGTGTCGATAGGCATTTCAGATATAGGTGTCGATAGGCATTTCAGATATAGGTGCCGATAGGCATTTCAGATATAGGTGTCGATAGGCATTTCAGATATAGGTGTCGATAGGCATTTCAGATATAGGTGTCGATAGGCATTTCAGATATAGGTGTCAATAGGCATTTCAGCTATAGGTATCGATAGGCATTTCAGATATAGGTGTCGATAGGCATTTTAGATATAGGTGTCGATAGGCATTTCAGATATAGAAGCCGATAGGCATTTCAAATATAGGTGCCGATAGGCATTCTAGATATGGTTGCCGATAGGCATTTCAAATATGGGTGCTGATAGGCATTTCAGATGTAGTTTCCGATAGGCTTTTCAAAAATAGGTGTCGATAGGCATTTCAGATATAGGTGTCGATAGGCATTTCAGATATAGGTGTCGATAGGCATTTCAGATATAGGTGCCGATAGGCATTTCAGATATAGTTGCCGATTGGCATTTTAAAAATAGGTGCCGATAGGCATTTCAGACATAGAAGCCGATAGGCATTTCAAATATAGGTGCCGATAGGCATTCCAGATATGGTTGCCGATAGGCATTTCAAATATAGGTGCTGATAGGCATTTTAGATGTAGTTTCCGATAGGCGTTTCAAAAATAGGTGTCGATAGGCATTTTAGATATAGGTGTCGATAGGCATTTCAGATATAGGTGTCGATAGGCATTTTAAATATAGGTGTCGATAGGCATTTCAGATATAGGTGTTGATAGGCATTCCAGATATAGGTGTCGATAGGCATTTCAGATATAGGTGTCGATAGGCATTTCAGATATAGGTGTCGATAGGCATTTCAGATATAGATGCCGATAGGCATTTCAGATATAGTTGCCGATTGGCATTTTAAAAATAGGTGCCGATAGGCATTTCAGATATAGAAGCCGATAGGCATTTCAAATATAGGTGCCGATAGGCATTCCAGATATGGGTGTCGATAGGCATTTCAGATATAGGTGTCGATAGGCATTTCAAATATAGGTGCTGATAGGCATTTCAGATGTAGTTTCCGATAGGCATTAAAAAAATAGGTGTCGATAGGCATTTCAGATATAAGTGTCGATAGGCATTTCAGATATAGGTGTCGATAGGCATTTCAGATATAGGTGTCGATAGGCATTTCAGATATAGGTGTCGATAGGCATTTCAGATATAGGTGTCTTTAGGCATTTCAGATATAGGTGTCGATAGGCATTTCAGATATAGGTGTCGATAGGCATTTCAGATATAGGTGTCGATAGGCATTTCAGATATAGGTGCCGATAGGCATTTCAGATATAGTTGCCGATTGGCATTTTAAAAATAGGTGCCGATAGGCATTTCAGATATAGAAGCCGATAGGCATTTCAAATATAGGTGCCGATAGGCATTCCAGATATGGTTGCCGATAGGCATTTCAAATATAGGTGCTGATAGGCATTTCAGATGTAGTTTCCGATAGGCATTTCAAAAATAGGTGTCGATAGGCATTTCAGATATAGGTGTCGATAGGCATTTCAGATATAGGTGTCGATAGGCATTTCAGATATAGGTGTCGATAGGCATTTCAGATATAGTTGCCGATTTGCATTTTAAAAATAGGTGCCGATAGGCATTTCAGATATAGAAGCCGATAGGCATTTCAAATATAGGTGCCGATAGGCATTCCAGATATGGTTGCCGATTGGCATTTCAAATATAGGTGCTGATAGGCATTTCAGATGTAGTTTCCGATAGGCATTTCAAAAATAGGTGTCGATAGGCATTTCAGATATAGGTGTCGATAGGCATTTCAGATATAGGTGTCGATAGGCATTTCAGATATAGGTGTCGATAGGCATCTCAGATATAGGTGTCGATAGGCATTTCAGATATAGGTGTCGATAGGCATTTCAGATATAGGTGTCGATAGGCATTTCAGATATAGGTGTCGATAGGCATTTCAGATATAGGTGCCGATAGGCATTTCAGATATAGTTGCCGATTGGCATTTTAAAAATAGGTGCCGATAGGCATTTCAGATATAGAAGCCGATAGGCATTTCAAATATAGGTGCCGATAGGCATTCCAGATATGGTTGCCGATAGGCATTTCAAATATAGGTGCTGATAGGCATTTCAGATGTAGTTTCCGATAGGCATTTCAAAAATAGGTGTCGATAGGCATTTCAGATATAGGTGTCGATAGGCATTTCAGATATAGGTGTCGATAGGCATTTCAGATATAGGTGTCGATAGGCATTTCAGATATAGGTGTCGATAGGCATTTCGGATATAGGTGCCGATAGGCATTTCAGATATAGTTGCCGATTGGCATTTTAAAAATAGGTGCCGATAGGCATTTCAGATATAGAAGCCGATAGGCATTTCAAATATAGGTGCCGATAGGCATTCCAGATATGGTTGCCGATTGGCATTTCAAATATAGGTGCTGATAGGCATTTCAGATGTAGTTTCCGATAGGCATTTCGAAAATAGGTGTCGATAGGCATTTCAGATATAGGTGTCGATAGGCATTTCAGATATAGGTGTCGATAGGCATTTCAGATATAGGTGTCGATAGGCATTTCAGATATAGGTGTCGATAGGCATTTCAGATATAGGTGTCGATAGGCATTTCAGATATAGGTGTCGATAGGCATTTCAGATATAGGTGTCGATAGGCATTTCAGATATAGGTGCCGATAGGCATTTCAGATATAGTTGCCGATTGGCATTTTAAAAATAGGTGCCGATAGGCATTTCAGATATAGAAGCCGATAGGCATTTCAAATATAGGTGCCGATAGGCATTCCAGATATGGTTGCCGATAGGCATTTCAAATATAGGTGCTGATAGGCATTTCAGATGTAGTTTCCGATAGGCACTTCAAAAATAGGTGTCGATAGGCATTTCAGATATAGGTGTCGATAGGCATTTCAGATATAGGTGTCGATAGGCATTTCAGATATAGGTGTCGATAGGCATTTCAGATATAGGTGTCGATAGGCATTTCAGATATAGGTGTCGATAGGCATTTCAGATATAGGTGTCGATAGGCATTTCAGATGTAGGTGTCGATAGGCATTCCAGATATAGGTGCCGATAGGCATTTCAGATATAGTTGCCGATTGGCATTTTAAAAATAGGTGCCGATAGGCATTTCAGATATAGAAGCCGATAGGCATTTCAAATATAGGTGCCGATAGGCATTCCAGATATGGTTGCCGATAGGCATTTCAAATATAGGTGCTGATAGGCATTTCAGATGTAGTTTCCGTTAGGCATTTCAAAAATAGGTGTCGATAGGCATTTCAGATATAGGTGTCGATAGGCATTTCAGATATAGGTGTCGATAGGCATTACAGATATAGGTGTCGATAGGCATTTCAGATATAGGTGTCGATAGGCATTTCAGATATAGGTGTCGATAGGCATTTCAGATATAGGTGTCGATAGGCATTACAGGTGTCGATAGGCATTTCAGATATAGGTGTCGATAGGCATTTTAGATATAATTGCCGATAGGCATTTCAGATATAGTTACCGATTGGCATTTTAAAAATAGGTGCCGATAGGCATTTCAGATATAGAAGCCGATAGGCATTTCAAATATAGGTGCCGATAGGCATTCCAGATATGGTTGCCGATAGGCATTTGAAATATAGGTGCTGATAGGCATTTCAGATGTAGTTTCCGATAGGCATTTCAAAAATAGGTGTCGATAGGCATTTCAGATATAGGTGTCGATAGGCATTTCAGATATAGGTGTCGATAGGCATTTCAGATATAGGTGTCGATAGGCATTTCAGATATAGGTGCCGATTGGCATTTCAGATATAGTTGCCGATTGGCATTTTAAAAATAGGTGCCGATAGGCATTTCAGATATAGAAGCCGATAGGCATCACAAATATAGGTGCCGATAGGCATTCCAGATATGGTTGCCGATAGGCATTTCAAATATAGGTGCTGATAGGCATTTCAGATGTAGTTTCCGATAGGCATTTCAAAAATAGGTGTCGATAGGCATTTCAGATATAGGTGTCGATAGGCATTTCAGATATAGGTGTCAATAGGCATTTCAGATATAGGTGTCGATAGGCATTTCAGATATAGGTGTCGATAGGCATTTCAGATATAGGTGCCGATAGGCATTTCAGATATAGTTGCCGATTGGCATTTTAAAAATAGGTGCCGATAGGCATTTCAGATATAGAAGCCGATAGGCATTTCAAATATAGGTGCCGATAGGCATTTCAGATATAGAAGCCGATAGGCATTTCAAATATAGGTGCCGATAGGCATTCCAGATATGGTTGCCGATAGGCATTTCAAATATAGGTGCTGATAGGCATTTCAGATGTAGTTTCCGATTGGTATTTCAAAAATAGTTGTCGATAGGCATTTCAGATATAGGTGTCGATAGGCATTTCAGATATAGGTGTCGATAGGCATTTCAGATATAGGTGTCGATAGGCATTTCAGATATAGGTGTCGATAGGCATTTCAGATATAGGTGTCGATAGGCATTTCAGATATAGGTGTCGATAGGCATTTCAGATATAGGTGCCGATAGGCATTGCAGATATAGTTGCCGATTGGCATTTTAAAAATAGGTGCCGATAGGCATTTCAGATATAGAAGCCGATAGGCATTTCAAATATAGGTGCCGATAGGCATTCCAGATATGGTTGCCGATAGGCATTTCAAATATAGGTGCTGATAGGCATTTCAGATGTAGTTTCCGATAGGCATTTCAAAAATAGGTGTCGATAGGCATTTCAGATATAGGTGTCGATAGGCATTTCAGATATAGGTGTCGATAGGCATTTCAGATATAGGTGTCGATAGGCATTTCAGATATAGTTGCCGATTGGCATTTTAAAAATAGGTGCCGATAGGCATTTCAGATATAGAAGCCGATAGGCATTTCAAATATAGGTGCCGATAGGCATTCCAGATATGGTTGCCGATTGGCATTTCAAATATAGGTGCTGATAGGCATTTCAGATGTAGTTTCCGATAGGCATTTCAAAAATAGGTGTCGATAGGCATTTCAGATATAGGTGTCGATAGGCATTTCAGATATAGGTGTCGATAGGCATTTCAGATATAGGTGTCGATAGGCATCTCAGATATAGGTGTCGTTAGGCATTTCAGATATAGGTGTCGATAGGCATTTCAGATATAGGTGTCGATAGGCATTTCAGATATAGGTGTCGATAGGCATTTCAGATATAGGTGCCGATAGGCATTTCAGATATAGTTGCCGATTGGCATTTTAAAAATAGGTGCCGATAGGCATTTCAGATATAGAAGCCGATAGGCATTTCAAATATAGGTGCCGATAGGCATTCCAGATATGGTTGCCGATAGGCATTTCAAATATAGGTGCTGATAGGCATTTCAGATGTAGTTTCCGATAGGCATTTCAAAAATAGGTGTCGATAGGCATTTCAGATATAGGTGTCGATAGGCATTTCAGATATAGGTGTCGATAGGCATTTCAGATATAGGTGTCGATAGGCATTTCAGATATAGGTGTCGATAGGCATTTCAGATATAGGTGTCGATAGGCATTTCAGATATAGGTGTCGATAGGCATTTCAGATATAGGTGTCGATAGGCATTTCAGATATAGGTGTCGATAGGCATTTCGGATATAGGTGCCGATAGGCATTTCAGATATAGTTGCCGATTGGCATTTTAAAAATAGGTGCCGATAGGCATTTCAGATATAGAAGCCGATAGGCATTTCAAATATAGGTGCCGATAGGCATTCCAGATATGGTTGCCGATTGGCATTTCAAATATAGGTGCTGATAGGCATTTCAGATGTAGTTTCCGATAGGCATTTCGAAAATAGGTGTCGATAGGCATTTCAGATATAGGTGTCGATAGGCATTTCAGATATAGGTGTCGATAGGCATTTCAGATATAGGTGTCGATAGGCATTTCAGATATAGGTGTCGATAGGCATTTCAGATATAGGTGTCGATAGGCATTTCAGATATAGGGGTCGATAGGCATTTCAGATATAGGTGTCGATAGGCATTTCAGATATAGGTGCCGATAGGCATTTCAGATATAGTTGCCGATTGGCATTTTAAAAATAGGTGCCGATAGGCATTTCAGATATAGAAGCCGATAGGCATTTCAAATATAGGTGCCGATAGGCATTCCAGATATGGTTGCCGATAGGCATTTCAAATATAGGTGCTGATAGGCATTTCAGATGTAGTTTCCGATAGGCATTTCAAAAATAGGTGTCGATAGGCATTTTAGATATAGATGTCGATAGGCATTTCAGATATAGGTGTCGATAGGCATTTCAGATATAGGTGTCGATAGGCATTTCAGATATAGGTGTCGATAGGCATTTCAGATATAGGTGTCGATAGGCATTTGAGATATAGGTGTCGCTAGGCATTTCAGATATAGGTGTCGATAGGCATTTCAGATATAGGTGTCGATAGGCATTTCAGATATAGGTGCCGATAGGCATTTCAGATATAGTTGCCGATTGGCATTTTAAAAATAGGTGCCGATAGGCATTTCAGATATAGAAGCCCATAGGCATTTCAAATATAGGTGCCGATAGGCATTCCAGATATGGTTGCCGATTGGCATTTCAAATATAGGTGCTAGTAGTATGTTTATGAGAGAGCAGTGCCCCTCCAGTTAAGCTCCTCCGACTTGAGATCGAACTTGCTGTGAAAACTTGCTCGCATGTTGAAATATGGTAGTGTCGTTACGTCTGCGACGTTTGTTTGGTCTTATTCCTCCACTTTTCACGTAAAGGGAGGGGGGTACGCTTATAAGCCGCCGCCACCGACTTCACTGGTTGTTTTTTTTCCATAAAAATATGGCCGCTTTGAAAACGTGACGTAAGAAAGGTTCGAGCCACCCGCCGCCGCCGCCCGCACTCACAACACACGCAGAGAGAGATACACACACACACACACACACACACCAACACACACACACACACACACACACACACACACACACACAGCAGACATGCACAATCACACACCATTTTCCTTGAACGAGAAAAAAAAACTTTTCCGTTTATATAGTCCGACTCTGGAGAGAGATCATTTGCCTTTCGCACACGATGACTGACTGCCTGAGGTATCTTACAATGTTGACAATGGTAATATATGCAGCAGTATATCTACACACAACAAAAACAGGTTTTTAACATTAAGAATTATTCAAACAAATAAATATTTCAGCAAATTCGTAATAATCTTACATGGTGGTAAGTCGAATATCACATTTCGTACCTAACAATGTGGGTTTTTTATTCAAGCGTCTAAAACATTTAGCATTTATAAAATACATGATAATATAAAACAAAAGATTATCTTTTTTTGTATTCTAACACTTTGCATTAATTATGAGTTTTAATTTTAAACAATATAAATACATTTAATTATTGAATTTTTCACTCTAGTAATTGCTATGAATTAAGATTTATCAACAAAATTATACAATACGGTATTCAACGATACGTGCATATACTCGTAAAGCTTTGAATAGAGACAAATTAATATGCAAAGAATGGTATGGAATGCCTGACATTGATCGGTACGTGATTTGACCTGTTTATATGTACGTGACCGGATGACGCGCTCCGTTATAATATATAGTAAAAAAAACATTACATTATTGTATTGTAAATCTTACTCAACACTGCACTTTTCATCCCACACATACACATTAAATAGTTTCTGAAAATATAAAAGATCCCCAAGGTAGTTTTTTTAATAAAAAGACGTGTAAAATACGTTTTAAATATATTTATTGTAAAAAAAGATACATTGTTAATAATAATGATATTGCTTAAATCTAATTTACTCCATCAATGCGATTAACTATTAACTTCAGCTTGAAGAGAGACGCTTTTTATAGCATAATTTTTTGAAGTTGAAGAGAGAATTGTAGAAAGTATTTTAGTTTCGCATAAACAAAAAGATGCAAATTGATGGTAAACAACTTTACGTCATATAAAATCAAGGTTTGTTTGTGAGACTGTTTTGGGGTTAAGGCGCACCGTCAGAAAAATTTTTAATTTTTGTATACTTATAAAGGGAGACATGATAATAAAATTAACCTGAAAATTTGAAGTCGATCGAGCGTATATAATCCGAGATAAATTCAATTAAAAAATGGATAATTAACATTGATTGTATATGATCTCAGCACACTTCTCTAAACCAGTTTCTTATTTATAAAAAAAAAAACAACTAACTGTCAGAAACTTTTCATAAACTGACAGTCTTTCAATACATTGTTATGAGTTTAAAAAATAAGAAACGTTCTTTGACCGTCTAATTATCTATTGATAACTGTTTAAAGTTCAACAATTTATAGAAAAGTATACACGCATAATATGAATTCTGTATGGGTTACGTTTCCACGGGTACAGTCTTGCGTGCAAATGGATTAGTTACAAGCTAGTATACTTTTGTGGCGCGTATAATCTATAACTTTTTGACAATATTTTAACACGACAACTACCTTAATTCTTTAGTATAGCATAATATATTACAATTTGCTTGTTACGTGAATAAATAAAAGTCAAATGAAAAATGAAAGTTGTCTGAATATAAACACGTAATAAGCGACCATGTACCCGAATATTTTTAGCAAAACAAAATTCACTTGTTAAGTAAACAATTAAAATGTATGTCAATGAAAAATAAGTTCAAATATAAACGCATAGTGGAAGTTCTAAAGATTCATTGTATTACAAATTTTTCGGGTGTTACGATGTATATAGAAAATAATTAAGTTTAACAGAATTGTTATTTCTGTAATAGGTAAAAAAAAGTTTTTTTAATTACAATACATTATCGCGTTTTGTGTATTTTAATAGCGACAGTGTTATTTCTGTAATAGGTAAAAAAAGTTTTTTTAATTACAATACATTATCGCGTTTTGTGTATTTTAATAGCGACAGTTTTTTCTTTCTTTGGTTAGCGTGTATTCGTGAAAATTAATAATAATGTTTACTCATCAAATTCACAAAAAAAAGCTTAGTAATGAGCTACTATAGACGGAGGTAATGATCAGGTTATCTTGTCTGCTACATTTCCAAGGATTATTGATTGTTTTGCAAATATAACTTGTCCTTAAAAATGGCCTTTAAAGGAAATTATACTAATTTTTTCCGTTCACTTTTTGATGATAATTGTAAAAGTGTAAAAGATGCGTGTAGTCAAACTGCATCTTATGGTGAAAACCACGTTAAAATCGGTCGAAGCGTTTTTGAAATAATTTCAAAATTATATATCCTATGTTAAGTGTTAAGTGTTAAGGGATTGAAAAAAATTTTTTTATGTTTAATTGGAAAATATTAGGTGAAATATATGAACAGTAAAAAATGTTTGCTATGAGAGGACATATCACATAGAACAAAGAAATTTACACACATTAATTTTTGTATATCCGTAAAACGCCTCATTTACAGGGTAAACTACCCCTAATAAATAAAGTTCACACATACGTAGGGTGTACTGAGAGACGCCCTCTCTGAATCCCTTAAAATTTTTTCTAAATTACCAAATAAGTTGTAGGTTTTTTTTAAAAATATGATAGAGTCAACTAAAATAATAAAATTCCCATCCTTAAACTTCAAGGTGTGTAGAATTCGTGGTCATGTCTTTAATACTGTAGTATTATTAAATGTCTAGGTCATATATTCTGTAGGTCAATGTTTTTATATAATATATTTGTGTATATAAACGTTTATTAAATATAAAAGTGACTTAAAATTGTTGTTTTTCATTAAATATCATTTAAAATTAGATAATGAGATGTTGTAATAATTAGTTATTATAGACGCTCAACAGTTTAAAAACTGGTGTATGTTTTAAAAAATGTACGCAAATGCTGTGTTATTTTTGTCTAAGGTAAGATTTTTTTTTTAAATCATAACAACACTCTATTAGATAATATTGTTTTTGTGATAGACTGTATTTATTTTTTAATTAAAAGATAATTGATTAATTAAGTAATATTTATGTCTTATTGAGTGATTTCATGATATATAAAATTGTAACCGCACATCTTTCTGCGCGAGAACTAAATTTTCGTTTTTCACCAATTCTTCAAGAGACCATATGTGTTTAATATTTGACGGTGAAGAATAGTGCCCGGAAAATTTTTGAAAATTTGGAAAAATAATTTTGGGAAAAATTTTTTTTAACGAATATTTACTTTTTAAGGACACTTTAGAAAAGGATGTTTTCAAGGATGTGGTGGGAGTAACGGGTCGATATGGTGGTGGGACGGGTCTTTTTACACAAATGCCTATAACTTTTTTATTTTTCAAAATTTGAGATTTTTGTAAGAAATCTTTTTTGTTTACGATGAGACGTCTGTCGCTTCTAGCTGTTTAAATTTATAAATTAAAAATTAAAAAAAAAAAAAAAACGACTTTAAACCGATTCCACCATTGCTACTATTTTTTTCTTTTATAGTAAAAAAACTATCATTATCATAATATAAGTGGGTAGATGTGACAATAATGTCACTGCATATGGTGATTTACACAGAAAACGCATTCTATCTATAGTCTATCAATAGTGTGTGTGTGTGTGTGAGTCTAGTCATCATCGTCAGAATTGAAAATTATAGAGTTTTTTTCCTTTTTACTTGTATGTTTCAAGTTGCATGAGCTTATAAAGTAGTGTTTTAATTTCTTCAATAACCCCACAATTGACTCCAAACACCGATAAATTAAACTTGTTTGCTTTAACTAGTGTGTTGGAGAACTCGTTAAATTCAACATAATAATTTTTATAGAAAAAATATAGCAGCCCGTTTGTGTATCTAAATGCCTTATTTACATCGGTAGGTAAGTTGGTAAATCGCTCTGAAATCTGTCCATGTTTTTTCACCGACAATGAACACACGTCTAGCTCGACGTATAACTCATTATCGTAAAATATAAACGTCTGTCCGGAGTAAGTAGTGAAAATAGAATTAATTTTCTTACTTTTCCCCACGCCTAAATATTCAAGGGAGACACCGTTATAAACAGCATTCACCTTAAAGTCCGGAACGGTCATTACATAAAACAAATCGTTGACCACGATAATTACTTCGCCGTTGGATCTTTGAGAAATGTGTGATATTTCTTCAAAATCTTGCGGTAAAAATTTTAAATAGTCAGTTATCAGTTTAGATTCTCGTTTGAGGAGTCCACTTTTCAAATCAATATACCAAACATTTCTTTTATGAAATATATACAAGCGACTGTTAACAATCAGAAACGTATTGATCGCATCGCGTACATTACACAAATCGGAATTTAATGATGGATTTGCGGGCGGTAAAGGCGGTTTCACCGATGGTGAGTGTTCTGATTTAGTTGTTGTCGACTGTGTAGGTGGAGGTGGACTGCTTGCAATAGGTGGATAAATAGGAGTTGTAGGTTTTTTTGTTTTATGTCCGTACAGTCTCTGAACACCGAAACTATCATCGTCAGCTAAAACAATTGTATTTTGATAAACAGCGTACATTATTGATTCGTTATGTCTAGAATGCTCCAAGCCTAAAGTGTGACCTATTTCGTGTAATAAAACAGAGTACAAACTTGTCTGATTGCCTGGTGCCTTATCGAGTCCATAATACCAATTCTCAGATGTGTCTAAATGCACTTCCCTACATTTGTTGTCGTATGTAGGTAAGAAAGCGTGCGCTAATGAGCCCCCTCGACCATCAAAATAAGATGTACATTCACCGCACATACAACTTGCATCATTACTGTGTTTTAGAGGTCTGTCTGCAAATGAAATTACAATATTTGCATTTTTAAATGCATATGTAAATTTCAAATTAGATATGTTGGCCCAGGCTTCAAAAGCTTTTTCCGCAAGTTGCTTAACTTCGCTTGTACCCCTAGCAAAATACCACGATAGATTGGTTTTATTCCATTTTGATGTGTGAATACTATAGTGAAAAGGGTTATCTTTTACACCACACCTGGATTTATTCATTAATTTTAAAGTTTCTTCGTTTGCCACACCGTCTCTATGTATATTATAAAAATCCTGAAAATCTATTAATGCTTTTTGTTCAATGTCCACAAGTGTGTTATTTGCGTCTAAACTGCTATTGTCTACAAAACCGTACTTATTTAGATAGTCAAACACGTATTCATTCTTATCTGCATAGACATTCGAATACAACACCAATACTAATAATAATAAAATATTCATTGTGCTTTTAAGGATTAAGAGTAGAGTGTGCCACACTCACTAAATTTATTTTGTTTGAAAAAAAGAGAAAAGTGTTTTTTTTTCTATTTATCCCAACTTCTTTGCAAAAGCAAACTTTTCCACAAAATTGATTAAAAAATAAATATAATTTCCTCTCTCTCTCTCTGCTCACGTTAAATGCTGCTGCTAAGCAATTATTCACCGTTTTCACTTTAGTGAAAAGAACACTACACTGACAATACTGAGTACTCGTGCCTTATATTTATACTTTTTTCACCACCCCTTTTAGTCTAGTCACCATTGCGTGCAGCCTACATAGCTCAGTTGGAAGATCGTTGAACTTTTAATGTAAAGAACGTCTGCAGGGTTCGAGTCCCTTCAATTTAATCAATCTGAAAATTCAAAGAAAAAACAAGAGAGAGTTTTTTTTTCAAATTAAAAATAGCATTTATTATATATATTAATGAATACAATATTTTAATAAACTTAGAATTAATATAAAACAATAGAATACAATAGAAAATATTACTTTTTAATTTTATAATGTCCCCAGGGCAGAGTATCGTGCGTTCCCGAAATTAGAAAACGCTTATCATCGTGCGCGCTCAAACCGATCTTATTGATTTGTTGAGTATAAACCTCATGTTTGATCGATTTGAACACGCACATTTTACACATTAGACTATTTTTACTATGTAAACACCGTAAATAATCACGAAACTTGAACGCGGTGACGACATCCTTTTTAACTCCTTTGCTTTTCTTAAAGCAACTTCCCTGTGCATTTTCATCATAGTCGCACGTCGAATGATTACAACATTCAGCATGGGTGGTGGTGGTTGCGACGTCGGTACCGTTAGCACAAGTCTTGTCTGTCAAATATGCGTACAATTTCGATCGCAATCCGACAAATTTCTTAATGTTATCTGTAACTTCAAATTTAAATTTTCCCAAGACTTTTTTATTCACCAACGGTAGAGCGTAAGGATTGTCCACTGGAAAATTAGAGGTGTCGAACCGCTCGCGCAAGTCATCCTTGATGTCACCGTAAAAATCCTCTGTAAAAACTTCAAACAAGAACGAATCTGTGTCCGTGTAGCACAGGCGGACACTATCACCATATTTCGGTTTCATGTAAGCATACAAAAAATCATACATTATTGTTTTTGAAATGTCAAGTACGGCTAGACCTATATAATTTGGTTTATCATACTTGACACAAAGACGTCTCAGTTGTATAGCGACAAAATTCTCATTAAATACACTGATTGAATGAAAATTCGGTCGACTGATTAGCTTTTCTGCATCCAAGTTTTTACCGCTACTTTTCCACTGGCTAATTAGTTTAATATCGATGCGCTTCTCGACGCTTTCAACGCTCTTACCAAAAATGGCATTGTTGAAGAGTTTGTACATGTCCTTTTCAAAATCAGAGGTGGCCAGCTTGCGGAGATCGGTGTTGGTGTCGATATAGGGTTTCAAAAAGTTGCGTTGTTTAAATGTCAACACGCGGTGTATTTTTGTAACGCGTAAGCCGTGTCGTACGCACTGTTGCAAGTTTCTATAGTGTAAAATGTATTTGTGTTTATCAGTCACCGTAGCTAAAAGTTTAGTTTGTTTAGATTTTGAACCGGGTGGCACTTCCTGCTGAGCGCAAAACGGCAAGTCTTTGTGTAGGTCGTGTAAACTTTCAGGGTATTGTAAGTCCACTTCTAAAAAACAACCTTCGTCTGCGTCTAATGCTATGCTTTCAAAGTCGAAATGTTCAGTTTCGCTTTCGGGCAGCCATTGAAAGCCGCCATAGGGTATAGCTTGAGACAAGCTCCACCCATACTGATTATTACAATCCAAGTATACAATGTAAGACGAAGGTTTTTTTTTATCATATGTTTGCATATATTTGTGATTAGCTTCACAATAGCGCATAGAGCACTGACTGATCCCCCCTCTAAGTCCGTGTTTAATAAAATGGAGCATGTCGATATTTGTTATCAATTCGAGATTTATGCGAGTAAATTTTAACATACAGTCCCAGCTTAACCCCGGCAATGTAAAGTAATGTGCTGGATCAAGCCCGTAATGGGATTTTGTAGCGTATCTAAATTTTTCAAAGGCGTCCACCAAAATCATCACGTCCGTCTTTAGATAAATGTCACTATAGTGTCCAAGTGTGGTGCAGTTAAATGTTTGCCAAACGTTGAGAGCGTGTTGATAATTTTCACTAACCTGATCGCGGTTGATGTTGTTTGCAAACTCTTTACTGTTTGGCAAGTTAGTCTCGTCGAGTTTTGCCAGTGAATCTACATAGCTGTAGGGAAAGTGCCCTTTGCGTCTCAACAATTTGAAATGTTCATCGCAAGTAAAGAGTTTACGCATTTCCAAACACTCGTCGTCGGCTAGAGTCTTTGCAATTTTGTCAATACTACACGAGAGAAATCTAAAAGAATCTAGAAATCTCAACTCTACGGTTCTTTTATTTTTAGTGTCTTCATCACAATCGTCAACGTTTTTGTCATCGCCGTCGCCGCAGTCGTTGTCGTCGTCGTCCTCGTTCTCGTCATCAATAGGAATTTTGACTGACAATGAAATGTACTTTTCCTTGGTCAATGGAATTGCGGAGATTCGCTTGTATTTCTCAGCCAACTTGACAATAAACAAATGAACGTCATAGTCTAGATTATGGAAAAATATCGGTACAAACTTGGGAACCTTATAATTTATATTACACGCGTTATGAGTCAATCCGTTGGGCTCGCCCGTCAGGTGATTGTGATCTAAAACAACATTTTTCTTCCCACAAACGTCATTTTCGGTGAATTTATCACCGCATATGTTGCAGACTGTGGCCGAATAGATTTGTTGACGCTCGTCGGCTTCCAGACGACGCATTGGCACCACCGTCTGTGATATTTTAGCCAGTCGTCGGACGTCGGCCACTAGCATATCTATGAATTCTTCTACGCAACGACTGTTTCGAACGAAACGGTATGTAGACAATGCGTCGTCATAGGAACACTTTATGTAGTAACCAAAGCTGTAGGGTGTATGTTTTTGCAACGACTGAACGTATGATTTAGATGAATCGGGCGTACAGCCGAGAATCGGCTCCAAATAACTCTCTGAATCACAATAAATAACGAATGGAACTGTCATTGTTCTTTCATAATTTTTAAATTGAACTATGTTACCTGGTACGCACCTGCCCAGACGATCCATCACAATGTCAGCTGTAGGCAAAGATACACGAACCCTACCGCAATCCTGCTCCTGGTGTCTTTGCAGCTTAAACATATTGGGAAATGAAATCAAACACCCATCGCATAGATAGATTTGGCCATTGTGTGCGGTCAACTGACTGCTAATTAAACGCGATAGGTGTTTAATCCATGCATAGTGCGTCTTACCTTCATCATTACATAAATACAATACATTCACATGATTAAATTTTCTATTATTAGTGATATATAAGATAATTATTTCATTGTTTTCATTCAATCCATATACATTTACGCTTATACTAAGATTTTGTCTCTCAAACTTGCACACATCTTTAATTCTCAGTGGAAAGTTTATGTTTTTAAAATTTAACACCGTATCGTAATGCGCATACGATGCTGTGCGATGTGGATTATTTTTCACTGGGTATAACGCAGCCATTAAACTCCAAGCAAAGCAGGCGTTATCGTCGTTTTCAACATTCACCACGGCTTGCTTTTTGAGAATTTTCCAAGGCAGTTCTATGAAGCTGGAACCGCGCAATGGATTGTACTTACTTATGTTTAATTCTATATAGCGTATCTGCCCTATCGCCCAACCGCTTTGAACCTCCTGAAATTCTTCTGTTTTCTTTACAATCTTAACAGCCATTTCATCATAGACAGTAGGCGGATCACTGCCCTGAGTAAGCACTAGGCTTTTTGAATTAAACGATTTCAGTTCGTACATCATCGCATCGTTGTTCTGCTTCATCTTATAGAAGTCTGCAAATAGTTCTAAATTGAATTTTAAAGCTACATGACGCTCCAAACAGAGCACAAGCAAGTCGAGTATGTCGGATTTGACCGATTGTAAAAAGAGCTTTACATCTAAATTTGACTTGTTGTTATTATTAATTTTATACGAACAAATACGTTTTTTAAAGGCTGACTTGCAAACTGATATGTTATTGCGAACAGTTATAAACGAGTTTTCTTTATGTAAAGTGCTGTTTCTGTGTCCGAGCAACCCTTTAGAGGGTACCAGAATACCGCAGACTTCACATAATTGTTCGTTTCTAACTCGTTTCACTGGCCCACTTTCACGTTCACTACTGCTGACCCGTTTACTAGTAGATGCAACACCCTCATAGTCCATTTGAGAAATGTTATCTTCTTTAGAAACTACACGTTTTTTTATAGAATGCGCCCTTGCCAAATGACGTTTCATGTTATCGGTTCTTTTAAAATATTCACCACATACAATACACTCCGAAATTTCGGTTTTGTCATGAATTTTAAGATGTTTCTGTCTATATCTCCGCTTTGTGAAAACCTTTTTGCATACACTACACGTAAACATTTTTGAGTATTTATTTTTCAATCTGTCTTTATTAAAAAATATAGTACATTATCATAATCTATGAGAGCGCAATAATACACAGTATTTATTATAGGTACATTTAGATAACATCTCTCTCTCTAGTAGGTTCTGAAAAGGCGGTTGTGGGGGTGGAAGTTTCCTTTTTTGGTTCTTCTTCATCTTCGTTCTCATCCGATTCCTCTACACATTCTTCTTGATCATTTTCTAAAAAATTTACTATCGATGTCTTATTATTATATTTTCCAATGATCTTTTCACCCTTGTATATAAATGATATGTTTTTCATTTTCATCAATTCCTCTTTTTCAGTATTGCTCATTTTCTGGAATCTGGCTGGTAAGAAAAATATACCATTCTCTTCCGAAAGATTTATTATTATTTTGGGTCCGTATTTCGTATTCATTGTATGGATTTTTTTGATTTCGTATTTTTTGTTGATGATTAGATCGCTAATTTTACGAAATTGTTCATTATGATCGGTGTAACTTTCACAGTTTCCAAATCTTATTGAATTTGTCCATCTGCGAAAACAAAGAAGAAGAAGAAAAATTAGACGTTGGCGGTTGTGGGGGTAGAAGTTTTCTTTTTTTTCTTTTTTGGTTCTTCTTCATCTTCGTTCTCATCCGATTCCTCTACACATTCTTCTTCTTGATCATTTTCTAAAAAATTTACTATCGATGTCTTATTATTATATTTTCCAATGATCTTTTCACCCTTGTATATAAATGATATGTTTTTCATTTTCATCAATTCCTCTTTTTCAGTATTGCTCATTTTCTGGAATCTCGCTGGTAAGAAAAATATACCATTCTCTTCCAAAAGATTTATTATTATTTTGGGTCCATATTTCGTATTCATTGTATGGATTTTTTTGATTTCGTATTTTTTGTTGATGATTAGGTCGGTAATTTTACGAAATTGTTCATTATGATCGGTGTTACTTTCACAGTTTCCAATCTTATTGAATTTGTCCATCTGCAAAAACAAAAGTAATAATTAAAAAAATGTACATACATATAAACCGTGCACTGCATGCATGTAAACAAAATTATTAAAATAAAAAATGTTTTACCTTATAAGCCCTCTCGATATTTACTTTTTTGTGGATTGATATGTAGTTGTATAAATATTTTTGACTCAACAGTAAATTTGACTCGTACACTTCACGTTTATAGTGTTGAATTTCCTCTTCAACCGATGAAATTTCGACAAAATGATGCAATTTTCGTTTAAAGTAAAAATTTTGAGTTCTCTGCTGATTTGAAACACACACTTCGAGATATTTTGTCGACGAGGGGTCTATAGTGAAAAGTTCGTGATCTGTCTGGTCGTGAAATATATGTTCAACTTGAAATTCAGTACAATTATATTTTAAAGTAATTGTTAAAGAATTTTTTGAATTAAATGTCACTCGAACGATATGAAATGTATTTACATCAACATCTGCGCACTGTATCACTTTCAAATTAACCAAAATTGTTATAATACCGAACTGTGTGGAGTTGTGTAAAATTATCTCCATTTACGAACACGTACAAGAGAGAACTGTGATGTTTAAATCACTTGAGATATATATAGTCGTTAATAAACAAAGAACTCAACTTTCAACATTACAAGTCGGAAAAAAGGAGTATTTCAAACAAAGCGTTGCAACTCAGATTACCATGGCAAATTACGTACATTGCACTTTAGATTTACACAGAGACTTTCAAGGTAGGCACGTCTATGCAATTTTTTTAAATTTGAGATATATATCTGGGGTAGGCGAGTAAAAGGTCATATGTCGTAATTTTTTAAATATGTCTATATTAGACCTATAAATTTCCAGAAATCAAATAGTTATTCGGGTAAAAGATCATAAGTGTAAACCACTTTCTTACCAACGTTTTTTTTATACATAAAATCATATGTGTCAATAAACTACAAATGCCAAACTCCACCAAATCATAAGTCGAAATGTGACGTTATTACCGTACTTATTTTAGTTTTTTGTGCTCGTGCTTAAAGTAACAATTTGACTTAATCAATTTGATGTTCATATGTATGGATTTAGTGTCAGTTCGTGCATAAGGCATTAAATCTACTTATGCTTTTTTCCTCGTTTCTTTTTTTCTGTGATTACAGTCATAACTCGATTAGAGACCTTTTACACAATTAAAACGCGAACTATTTTGAAAATACTAACACAGGTAAAACTAGATAAGTCAAGTTATAACATTTTACTCGCCCAAAGAAAATTGAGCATAAAGTCATAATTAATTATTATCCACAAAAATCATTTTAATCGTAGTTAATTTTCATTTTTTAATGTTAACCAGTATAATATTTACCCATATCACATATACAAATATCCCACAGTTTAAAAAAAAGTAATATATGCCTTAAAAATTAAAAAGTGCTCACCTGTAAAATCTTCCAAAGTGAACATATGACTTTTTACCCACTTACCCCAGATATAGTTATTGATAAACAAAGAACGATTTCAAACAAAGCGATGCAGCTCAGATTAGCAAGATAATTCACGTACATTGCACTTTAGATTTACACAGAGACTTTCAAGGCAGGCACGTCTATGCAATTTTTTAAAATTTGAGATATATGTAGTTATTGATAAACAAAGAACGATTTCAAACAAAGCGATGCAGCTCAGATTAGCAAGATAATTTACGTACATTGCACTTTAGATTTACACAGAGACTTTCAAGGCAGGCACGTCTATGCAATTTTTTAAATTTTTGCATAAGAATGAACAACAGCATTTATATGTAATCAGTGTCGGATTAGCCATATAGCAAGAGTAGCAAATGATATGGACATCGCGAATTTTGGGGGACCTTATTATTTTTTTATTACTCATTATTTAATACAATAAATTTTGCAGTGGCGAACATTAAAATGAATTAGAAAACATGGTGGATTCAAGAACGCCTTAATCATCTCTCTCTCTCTCTCTCTCTCTCACACACACACACTTTGTTGAATATAGAAAGCATGATTTGCTTAAAGAAGTCTATTTTGAAAGTATTATCTCTATTTTTTTTTGTCTTATATTAAATCCAGAAAAGTTCATTTGTAACAGTTTTGTTCTGTTTAATATCCTAAACTTGAGAACTTAAAGCAAAACCAAAAGCCCCTTGACAGAATTTGCTACAGACCCCCGCGTTGTCCTTAATCCCACACTGTAAACAATGCACTATTAAAAAATGATCATGCAGTCATATTATGGTTATCAGGAAGTTTTCTGACGGTGTGCATTAATCTCACGACAACTACCTTTAATTCAGTCTCACAAACAAACCTTGATTTTATATGACGTAAAGTTGTTTACCATCAAATTGCATCTTTTTGTTTATGCAAAACTAAAATACTTCCTACAATTCTCTCCCCAACATCAAAAAAATTATGCTATAAAAAGCGTCTCTCTTCAAGCTGAAGTTAATAGTTAAATTTATTCAACAATAGTGAGTGTGTACTCTAAAAATTTATAAAATTTATAAAACATTTTAAACGTTAAAAAAGCAATATGGCATTAAAAATTGCAGTGTGCGATATTCAATTCGTTGTCGGTAACGAGCATGAATATTTTGCAAAGGAATTGGCCTATTGTGAACTGTTTAGTGGCAGTATACCACAATGTATTGTGTTTGAGCCGCCGTACGAGAAACGCTGCCTCGATGAAAAGTATAGAAAACAGAATGCTTACAATAAAAGTAGAATAAACGGTCTCGACTGGAACTATGGCAACATTGACTATCGTGAACTAAATAAACAACTGACAAAGATGTTTAAAGGTTCATCTCTAATTTTAGTTAAAGGACTCCAAAAACAAAGATTTCTAAAAAAGAACGGGCCTGATTTACTTTAT